>PVJX010014104.1:0-45720 GCA_004027295.1 Dolichotis patagonum
CACATTATGAGAATGCATGCACACTGTTTCAGAAAGTTCAAATACAGAAAACTACACAGAAACTCTAAATAGAACTGACCATGGCTGATTTTTAGGTAGTATCAGTCTAGAATAATAGTCACCCAAATACAGAGTATTTTTGTACAGCTCAAATCTAAGAATGGTTTTAATGTTTTTAAACATTTTAAAAAATGAAACAGACAAGAATATTCAAGAGACTGCATGTGGCCCACAAAAATATAATCCATGGGTTTGCTGACTCCTAGTCTACATCTGTCTGTATATGTAATATGAGCTTAGAGAAAACTGCCAGATTTTATATAAATGGGCTTTACATATGGTCTTATTTATACAAACATAAACATGCTGTTTTGTATTTGTCTGTTTCACAAAGTATCTTGATAAATTTTAGTCAATAAATATTTTGTGCATTTCAAATCAAGTGTTCCACAGTATTTCTATTACACAGATACAGGTAAGTGATGTCTACCTGTCATCACACTTTAGGTTTCCAAAGTAACATTGTCTACCTATACCACTGAGCATTTAACATTCTGAAAGGACTTTAAGAAATGACATTAACAGGCTAAAACTGCCCGCTTTCTATTTTCCTCCAGAAGTTTGAAATTAAAACAACCTATCAAAGTAAATTCAGAGTTCAATCTTGGCAATATATCATGCATCAGTTTCTCCTTTAAAGCAAACTTCCTGAATTCATATTTAATCTATATTAACACAAAACGAAGTACTTTGCAATTGCTGGACTTTTGTGTAACAATGATTCTAAGCTTTAAGCAAACATAACCAACAAAAATATTTCATAAAAGCTTTTAATTAAGATACTTAAAAAAATCTATTAGAATACCAAGTATTTAAATGTTTGGGAGACTTCAATACCGGTGGTAGTGGGGTACAGGTAACAAATTCTCAGACCATACTAAGAAGAGTCTAAATCACTACTGCATTTGGGATTCGGTTTACAATAACTATCAAGTTTAGATGTGCACACTCCTTGATTCTGCAGTTCCAAGACAGTGATATATTTGTTTTGCTAATGACAGTATCTCCCATAAATACTACTAAAGATCACAAGTAGCTCTGATAAAAGTGTGTATGAACCATCCCATTAAAAGTATATCACAATAAAACTACAAAGGAATGTTAGCACAAATATAGTCTAATCATCTACGGGTAAATGAGATTAAGAAAAATATATTTATGCAAAGAAATAAATCAAAGGAACTTCTGAAACACCAGAAACTTAACACTTATGACAATCAACAGAAATGGTACCAACAGAAATGTACCTACCTACTAACCAACAGAAATGACTTAAAAAAAAATGCAACCAAATTTTCTTGGGGTACCAGGGATCAAGCCCATGACCTCATGCTTATCAGGCAGGCGTTTGTGCCACTTAGCTAAATCCACACCCATGCAACCAAATTTAAATAACTGTAATTAAATTTAAAATTTTATAAATGTGATGAGGTGAATTTTAAAAAATGCAAAAGAACAAGTTTAGAAATGACAGTGCGTATGACTAAGATGCGTGGGACAACACAGGTTTGTGATACCGTGTGCCTCCACGTCTAGCAGTGCCTTACCTTATGCAAATCACCAGCTACCTTCTGTCTTTCACTTTGTTCAGTTTTAAGTTTTGTGCGAGTTTCATTTAACTGTGTCTTCAACTGTAAAAATAAAAAATAACACTCACTTTGCATTCTTCCTTGATTCCTGATACCCTAAGGACCAAAGAATGAATATAAAACAGTGGGATTGCTGACAGTTATGCACAGTGTATTAAACAATATACTGCACTAGATGTTCCTATCTGCCAAGATAAACGGAAGAAAAGCTATAGAAATGAACTAGAGTGGCTAGGGATTTAGCTCAGTGGTGCAGTGCTTGGCTGGCAAGCATGAGAACTAGGTTTAGAGTAGAAAACTGCAACTCCAAAAACAAAACCATCAAATTGTAGTAGCCTTTAAAAAAAATCACTATCCATAAAGCACTTATTAAAGTCATTTCAAACTAGAAGACAAATAGAAACTTCACTATTTTTAAAGGCCTTCTTAATCTATATAGCTCAATTAGAAAGATCCATTTGTATGCTTTAAAGACACTGAATCAAAGACTGCAAATCCAGTAAAATAAAAACCCCAAACGTTGATGTCATGTAAAGATTTCATTAAAAAGAGCAGTGCATGACCATACTGATCTAAACTACACCAGCAAGAAACGTCCTAAGCATATACTCTCAGTAGCCACTTTATAACAGTTACAATGCTATAAAAATCCCAGTGCTGCTTCTCTGACAACTACTCTAACCAGAACAAGGGAACTGCACTATATTGCCCTCAAAATACCGAGTGCATTCAGTCAACCCAACCCCTAAGATATAGGCATGATTTTACCATTCTGGGGACCTAAGAGGAGAAAATGTAAGATACTGATGTGTAGAAATGGGAGGGACAGGTAATGGGAGGTACTCCAATTTGGAAATCCTATTTGAAGGAGTTCTACTTAACTATCAAAACAGTCTTTGCTTCTTCACTTAATCCTTAGTTTAATCCTCTGTGTCACAGAGGTGAGTCTTCCAGCCCCAACGAAGTATGTGCAGGCAAAATTATCTTATCTTAAACTGTGGCAACAGTTAACCTGAACAAATAAAGATTCCAAACTTAAGACAAAAGGGAAGATTGGGTGGGGAAGTACTACTTAAATTTGTCAAGAAGTAGAGGAGCAAAAAAAAAAAAAAAAAAACAAACAAGAAAGAGAGTATCAGGTTAAATAGAGATGCAACCATAATTCTGTATATCTGATGCAAAGTTGAGCCCCAAAGTTAAAACCAAAGTCTCCAACACTTAGTTAGAAAAGATTTTTTAAAAACACATTTATAAATTTGTTAGGACTTATAAAAAGTAGCATATCATAGTCCTGATCTATGCAGCATACAGCAAATGTGTACATAAAACTAATCTTACACTGCAGTGGGCATGAGCTCAACTAAAGCACTTATAAATAAGACAAATATTTTATTTAAAAAATAAAGCTGGTTGTAGTGCCTTACATGCATTTCCTATAATATGCTGATTTTCATGATCTCTGTCATAACACAGAAGGACAGCCATGAATGATGAGTTAAAAGTTTTCCTCGGTACATGTAAAGTGCTAGTAAGAAAATTCCAACCCAGGCAGGGTAATTTTGGGTAAGGAAACAAATTTACTAAAATCTCCCAAACACACATTATGTCCCAGTAATTTTTTTAAAAAAATCTAATCCTGTGCTATATAGTAAGTTTCAAGTTACAAGATATAACACATGTTTGAAACAAGGAACAAGATAGTCATACTCATCTCAGAGCTAAGTGTGTCAACAATAAGCATAAATTTCTACAAAATTTAAGAATTAGAATGCAGGGAATCATGTCTTAAGACACTGAATTAATCTCTTAAGTCTGTACTTTCTGGATTACTATGTGTGAAATAATATGCTGATAAAGAAATTTATGAGCTCTTTGTTTTTTATAATTTATAGGGAGACTAGAAAAATAAGAAACTGGACTGGACTACTGCCTTAGAACAAAGAGCAGGCATCTTCAACCTTCAATAACTGTCTTGCAGGTTAGAAAACAAGAGGGCCAGTTAACTATGATAGCTTGAGAAAAGAATCTTCACAGCTCAGTCATTTGTTTTGTTTCTTTATTCACTTTGTTCGAGAAATTAGGCTTTATAAAAATGCAGAAAACTTTGAAAAAGAGTTGGAAGCCAAACATGCTATTGTTAGGAGCTAAAAGAATCATTTTATGAGTCAAGGAAAGAAAGATCATCTTAGGAGTCATCCAGAATAAGAAGATTATCTTAAAACTTATAAAATGCCAAGCTATAGGTGGTTAGCAAGGAAAAAAAGTTTGGATGGCTTCTCCACATGTCCACACAGTGCTTCTAGAGCCTACGTGGTACCCAGTGGAGAACAAGCTTCTTACCAAATTTAGCTCTTCATTCTGTCTTACTGCTTCAGAATATGAATCATCAAGTTTTTTCTGCAATTCAGTCAACAGATCTTTCAGCTGCAATGAAGTTTAGAGTTTTAAGATCGATCTCCTTATGATAGGCTACGTTTTGACTGCTACTCGGAAACTCTTCCACAAAAAAACTTACACTGAATTATTCTACTGGTCCATTATAAACTTAATTTAATTTGAGAAGTAAGTTCGAAAAAATTCTAAATACCTCTCTGACTTCTGTGACATAGGTAGATCGTTCAATTTCTGCCTTCTCCAGCTCCATTTCCAAATGCTGTCGTTCTCTTCTCAGCTAGTAGTGGAACGAAGAAGAAACAGTCAACACACGTGAGATTTCCTTTCATTATGTTTCCTCACAATGGAAAGTCAGAACTTAGGAACATAAAGCTGGATCAACTAAAAAAATTATACAACATATTAGGAGCATAACCATATCTATCATTAGTAATCTTAAAAAACAAATCTCTGGGCAACCTGTAATGCCGAAAGTTCGTAGGTTACAAGAGGAGTAACATACATTTTCAATATCCTTATTTTCTCTTCTTAATTGCTCTAACTCTTGCTCTGAAGATGTAATTGACGACAGCATCTAAAAATAATTTTAAGACCAAGTAAACCACAGAGGAGATAAGCAGGTGCCTAACTTGCAGCCCTCCAGTTTTTGTTTGGTGTTTTTTTTTTTTTTTTTTGAGTGAAGAGTAACTGTCTTGGGCTGTACATAAAATATATATGTAACATAGTTAATGTATACAAGTAACAAATTTCCTTTTAGTGTTTTATTGTAACATTTTTTAAAAAGAAAAAAGGTAGGCTACAGATTTCTACTGTTTAGACTTTGCAATTAGTTACAAGACAGTTCAGAGGTTCTGAAATCATCTCATTAAAATCATATTGAATTTTTCAAGACCTTAACCATAACAATTTTTTCACTCTGATCATCAATTTTGCTTAACCCCCAAATGCAGTAACAGTACTACCAGCAACTCTAAAGTCTGTACATATTTGGCCTAAGAAAATATGATTCCACATTCTACCACAACCAAGGAAAACAGAGAAAAATGAAGACTACACAGTAATATTCAGGTCTCACAAAACTATGATGAACTTTTTCTTGAATACAAATTGTCATGTGTTAATTATCAATATTTTAAACTCTGAACTCAGAATTCTTTACTATACGTTGGGACTTAGATATTCTCTTTCAAATCACTTTTCACTCTCTATTGCCCCCTTGAGGTCACTCTCTAGACTCCTGACTTTCAGTGTGGTGGGCATCACAATCAGCAAGCAGGCTATGAACACAGGGACTGCAGACTTCCCCTCACAGTCTCAGAACACAAGGAGTCAGGGGGCGGGGGCTGAGAACATGCACTTTCCACAAAAGTCTGTGACCCAATGCTGCAGGCCCAGGGCCCAGCTCTGAGAACCACTGAGTGCTTTTTGTTAAGTACCTGCTTAATTGTCTTTTGTGATTCATCAACCTGAACTTTCCATTTATTTTCCTCTTCTTCCACACTTTGCTGTAGCTTCCGTAAAATGCCTTCCTACAGACAAAGATACGGTTTTGAAGAATTCATGGTATAATGCTAAGATAGAATACTTAGGCCATGAAGGAGAAGTTAATAGTTTAATAATACAATGTAGATTAAAAACCATTTCTTACCGTTTCTGCAAGGACTGATTTATACGTATCACATTCCAGCTGTAATAGTGTGTGTGTTTCATCAACTTCTCTCAACTTATACTCTAAAACCTGCAAATAATAAAAAAAATTCACTAAATTTTATCAGTAAGTTCTGTGTTTCACCTTTACTTCAGGCCCTAGTTTTACATTTCAAAACTGGTTTCAAACAAGTTATAACAAAACACTAAGGGGCAATTAAGTACAATGACTTTGTTTATCACATTTCATGGTCACTAATAAAATTACTCACTACAAAACACACTACAGGCAACCCACTCAGGAACCCTCTTGCCTCTCAGGAGCTATTCTTGTCCCCCAGTAAATTTTCCTACTCTTAAAAACAAAAACAAACAACAACAACAGAAGACATGATTTTATAATGAACAGGCTTGTTTCTCCCTAGCCAGGTGGTATAATCAAAGCAGACACATGTGATGATTACAATGCCTATTCCACACAATGCTTTTGTCTACTGCCACTTAGGATACACAAGACAGTAACAATAATAAATCCTTTCAATAAAGACAAAAACCAAGCCAAGTTCTGATACTTCTACTTATTGATTTGGGGCAACCTGAGCAAACCAGTGAAACTCTACCTATCTACCTCAATGACTTTACTTTTTAAACTTGGGCTAGTACTTGTTTTGGTAGCACATATACTAAAATTGGAATGATATAGTGAAGATTAGCATGGCCTCTCTGCAAGGATGATATGCAAATTTTTGAAGTGTTCTATACTTCTCAAATGAAAAATGGAGCAGTATAACTGGAAAGGGGATAAAGCAATAATAAACAAGCCGTGGAAGGCACATGTAACCACTCCCCAAGATGACTGCAAACTCTGTGCACTGAAAACATGTATTAAGAAAGAAATGAAACAGAAAAAAGTAATAAACGCAGGCTAAACAGAGAGGCCAAACTCTCTTGAGAATTTCAGAAATCATTAAGATACAGAATTAAAGAAAGGAGAAACATTAGGTTTATACATAACTAAAAAGCAAAGAAGACACTAAATGTACACAAAATGATCATTTCTTATACTTTTCTAATTCTAAATATTCTAAAGATTATCCTCCTTATAATAGATTCTTCATCTTCCCAGAACATAAGAAAACAATTTCTGACTTGCTCCTTTTTCCTAGGTTTCATTAAAATACAGACAGTTCACTTCTTGAACTCACCTTAACTTCTTCTGAACCTGAAGTTCCAGCTATACATTCTTTTGCTTTCTTTTCAAATCCACACAACCATTCACTGTAACTCTGTGGAGAAAAGTCAAAGCCATCAATTTCCAAAAATTACCCCAAAGAAATGATCAAACATTTAAGGTAATCAATTAGGTAATTCTAAAAGAAACATACATAGACATCATCACTATTGCCCTAGAAATTTCAAAAGAGAATATAAGTTTCATTAATGAGAACATAACTCAGTCTTGAAAATAAACACTAAAAATATATCTATGCACTATAATGAAAATAAAATCTTATTTATCCTGACCAAGAATATTTGCAAAGAATACTGTAAGAATATCTGCAATTATAGACATTTTAAATTCTTTGAAGGAATTGCTCCAGCATCCTTGAAAATATTTCAAAAAAGTTGAGATGTATATCAAATTTTCTTATTCCTCAAGTGTTTCCTTTAGTTTAATTCAAGAAAAAGGAATTATTGTAATATTTCTACTAACTTCAAAATAAAGCTTCTCTTACGTAGCTGTATCAAATGCTCTATAAATCATCGATAAAAAGAGGATGTTGAGAACACCCTATAGTATTCTCAATCTTCAATGCCACATTAGCTTAAGAAGCCTCTCCATTTTAAAAGAATGACTCAGACATTTTAAATCTGAATAAAGATTAAATGTTCCTTGTAAAATCCTTAATAGTTTCAAATGTTGAGATCCAACATAAATTAAAATCAGATGAAAAGCTGATTCAATTGCTTACAGTTCATAAATCTCCTTCCAAGTTATATTGTTTAATCTCTCCTATGCTAATTTGCTTAGTGAAACAAAAATAGCAAATAGAAAAACAATTTCTCTCATGTACAAAAGATTATCTCCAGTGATTATGTTATCATACTGATACTAATAAGCTTATTGTTTTATGAGCATGTAAGGTAAACAGATTATAGTCTTTGTCTTTTCAAAACCTAAAATGCTAAATTCTTAAGCAGTCCACAGAACATTTAATATATTTCTTAAACACACACACTGCATACAGAAATACTTAATTTATGGCAAACAAACAAACAAACAAAAGCCAACCAATTGTTACCCAGGTCTTATAATCTATAAATTTTTACAGATTCATTAAGATTTGTTTATTGAAAGTAGGTAGAACTGCTAGCATGAATGAATTTGCTACATTAAAAAGAAAATTTTTATTGCTGGTGATCTTACAAAATCTTTGAAGAATAGAAATTACTAAGCATTAACTCTCTTGGTTCATAAAATATTGTGAAATAAATCACTAAGTTTAAGTTTTATTTCTATTAACAAAATATAAAATAGAAACAAAATAGATCATGGCCACAAAAGAAAAAAATGTGAAATATATTAACAGCAACCCCATCTCCTGGAACTAACATAAGAACAGCAAAGCAACTGATAGTTTATCTACCTATTTACCCAGTACAACATATTTCATCAGTTCAACTCAGGTGGTAGAGACCTATTCAACTGTCCAAGCACAAACGTATCATTGGTATTTACATTAGAAACAAAGGAATTTTCTCTCCTTACTTGAATTAAATACAGATCATATATACATGTAATATTAAGAAAGAAGGCAGCTAAATTCAGATTACTCGTAGAACATGACATTAAATATACTTATACTACCCTTAACACCCACACCCAGAAGAGCAGAGCACACCTACAGGAGAAACAGATTTGATGTTTGCATGAGAAATGTAATAAATCAGCAACGTCTTGTTATACCATACAGCATAGACGTTATCAAATTTTAGTAGTGTTGTGTCAAAAGTATTTGACAATCAGCCTAAAGAAGCTCCAAGAAAGACAAAGCAGTTATTATAAATGATCTACTGATGGAAGAATACAACTGCTCACATTTTTCTACCTCCAAAATATTGAGACTGAATCCGATTATGCCTCTACTGAATACCAACTCATGGGCTCCACAAAGACACCAACTGAATCGAAATTTAGGGAAACTGCATAGGAAACTACCAGGTTTAAAAGAGAAAAATGTGTAAAGGGGCCGCTGGTGGACAGGAGGAACTAGTGGAATAAAATGACATCTTAAACCAATCACATGTTGATCTTATATTTGGGTCCTGATTAAAACAATCATGAGTTTTTTGTTATTATTTAATTAAAACAGGTAATTTTATGAGCCACCTGGAAGAATCAAGCAATGATTATACAAAGTTAAGGGTATGCGTTTAATGAAATTTTAAAAGAAATTCTTATCTTTTAGAAATACGTACTCAAATGAGGTTTGTGTTCCTTCAAAATAATCTGGGCAGTACAAGGTGGAAGGTAAAATAAGATTGTTAATGGTATATATAGATAGTATATAGTAGGATCATTACTATACCATACCAGTATTACTACACCAGTCATTACTATACCAGTAATGGTCATTACTATACCAGTATTCCATTACTGGAATAGTAGGGTCATTAGTTGATTCTTTCTACTTTAGAACATGCGAACAATTTTCCATCAAAATACCCACCTTCTTTAGGAAATGGGCCTGCATCCTCACTGGCCTTCTCCACTTCAAATATTTACTGTACTAACTTTCTGAACCAAAGTAATTTTTCTCTTTCATTTAAAACATGTCGATCTTAAGTAAAGCAAGCTTTTTATTATCTTCAAAACTTTTTCTTGAAGAAGTTAATAGATGACCAAAATCTTGAATTTTTGATATGTAAAGAGCCTGGTTCATGGTATCAAATACATTCAGAAACACTGCTAAAGTGCAGAGGTAGTCACTCAGAACTCAATTCTCCTTTGCGCAAAGCCATTAAGAGTATTACTGATTGTAACAATTCAAAAATACTCCTTTCCGAGATATGATTATGATCCTCTGAATTTTATACATCACAACCAAAATATCATGTGAATAAAAACAAATAAGTTTTAAACTAAGTTATTAATCCTAACTACTTAAAAGCACCCTGAGTTAATAATGGAAAGATAAAGGAATCCATATATAATAAATCCAAGTGCTGAAAACAAATGCTATATAAACACAACTTACATAATGTCATATTTTAAAGAAATGATAAATTAGTCTTACCAAATTAGAAGGGATAGACACCTTTGGAAATAATTTTTTAAGAACTTCTTTAGTCTCCAACTCAACAGCTTCCACATACTGTTGTCTTTCCTAAAGCAGAAGACGCACCAAATCAAACTTAGATGATTACAGAATTTAAGAAAACACTATGGTCTAAAGAAGGAAAAGTCAATTTAAAAATTATTTTAACACTGCCAAATGTCAAATTGTCCCATTCTAAGAAATTAAAATGCTTCCATAAGAAAAAAAAATCTGCAAAATCTCTAAAGCATCCTAAATAGCAAATAATGACTTTTATTAATAAGCCAAAGCATTTGAACAAAATGGACATTTTCCTTGGCATTAGAAACCAACTGATGTGTCGAAGAAAAATTAAACCCCCAATAACCAAAAATGAAATGAACCTTAGTTCTTACTGCTAAAACTTCATTAACTACCTTGTCAAAAACATACACACATAACTGAGACTTACTGGCAAGTAAATCTCTAGGAGGGGGTGAAAGGGAAATGGGGAAAGAGAAAAGAAATGGCATGGAAATAAAATGGCAACTTTCACATTTCCATCTTCAAAGTCAGGAGAAGATATTTATGCTAAACAAAAAAGGCTATCGAAATTTGATGGGTGGTAGAAATGGGTAAAAGAGGAAAGAAAACAAGGAGAAATTGCTAACAAATTGCTTCACTTATGCAGAGTACCAAGAAAACAACTCTGACACTCCTGTATAGGTTCTGTCAGCTGCAAATTTAAAATGTTACCAGGGTTCTAGCTCAGCAGCATAGCACCTGCCTGGCAAGCGTGAGGTTCTGAGTTCGATTCCAGGTACCCAAAAAAAAAAAAAAAAGTACAGATGTATAAGTCTAAATTTACTGATTTTAAATGCAACTCCAATGGATTTTAATTATAAACACAAAACCATGGTTTGTCAAAATTAGGGCAATGATTTGATCACAAACACCACCACCACCACCACCAAAAATCTAATACTCAAAAATTTTTGCAACATTAAGGGGGGAAAAAAAGAGTATCTATAAAAATGCACATCTAAACCAAGGCAAATAAATCATCTGAAAACAACAACTATGAAGTGCAACAATGGTGACCAGGCAGACAAACTAGCAGTATCTTAGCAGTACATTTCTCCCATCAGTCAGATGTGTCTTTGAAATCTACCATGGGTTTAACACGCACACATTTCAAGTTAACTAAATCTAACCACAGCAAAACCCTAAATTTGCATAACAAAAGCTATAGATTTTGTCATATTCTGTACACCAAAGAAGCTGTTCCTTTATTAAAGATTAATGGCAACATCTAAAAATAGGTATTTTACTGGGATAGTTTCAACAATTCAAAAACACTAAATTGCAGGAACATATAAAACTGCAGAAAATAAGGTATGGTCAAAGAAAATAATTAACTAGTACTTCAGAGACAACTTAAGAGGGAGTTTTTATCGTTTGACCAGAGAAACACTAGAACAATCTTTAAAGAAAATCAGTGAAGAAAAAACACCAGAACAGAAGCTTTCTTTTTGGCAGTGGTGATGGTGGCACTGGGGACTGAACCCAGGGCCTTACACTGATCAGCACTTGTCTAAAGACAGACCTTGCTAAGCTATACAAAGTGAGCTCCAACTTGCTATTCTCAGCCTCCAAAGGGTGCACATGCTACCACACCCTTCAGGAACAGAAGCTTTTTGAAAAATTTCCCAAGGAAAATGAATCTAACTAAAGTAAGTTAAGTGTGTAACTTGTAATCAAGAGCCACAAAGATGAGAAGTTACTTTTATTGTATATTAACAAGTTTAATTACAAAGTTTTATTTGACATAATATGTTGCTTAATGATAGCAATTCCCACTCCACTTTAACACCAGGAAAAGACCTAATGTTGACTATTGCACTATAATTTCATTACCATTTTTAGATGAAACATATGAAAATTATCTTTCAAATAAACTTATCATTTATAGTAGCTCCCCAAGAATATTACTTGAAAAGTAACACTGGAAAAGTAGTAGTATACTTCTGTTATGTTTTAGGTAAACTAACCAGAATTACTTATTTCTGGCATCTAAAATTTTACATAGTTGCTTTTACATAGTTGCATAGTTGCTGAAGACATTTTACAAAATTGCTTTTACAGTACAGTTTGAAGCACTGAATCAATCAACACCACTTCACATCTATATTTTCTAAGGATGTCTAAATTCTGTTGAAACAGAGAAGGCAGTAAATGTTCTCTGCAAATGATTAGCTATGCAAGAAGCTACCATGCACGGAAGTTTCAGCTTTCTTTTGAATCACAATACACCTCTGGCCAATGGCACACACAGTAACTTTGGCAGTGATAGTATGATCAGCACTTCTTAGATATCTATTCCCACTAACAAAATAAGCAAAAGTGTAGCTCTTAACAGTGAGGGTGAGGAGCAAGGAAACCTTATCAGATTCTCTCTGCTGACAGAAATGTCTGTACACCTACAACCACTCACAATGAAACAATTAATGTTTCATTTGGCTTCGATTTTCCTTTTTTCTGGCCTATTATTTTCCTGTACCTTCAGGTATTTCAAACTTAACAATTAGTGAAAATTATAGCTAGATGAATAGGTATAAATTCACTACAATAAATAAATGTAACTATAAAGGTAATGCAAATTTGTGTATAAAAATATTCTGCTACAAAGTCCTTCAAATATCAAGGCTTGTATTTAAAATTCAACGGATTACATAAGCACACAAAACATTTAGAATGCTGAGCATAAACATGCGGGTTCTTACTAATCCATGTGCAAAATTCAATGCTCCCATTTCACACTGGTTCAACTGTCTCAATCTGTAAAAACTATCTCTCCATAACAATAGAAATCTTCACATTCAATGGGTACCTTAAGCTCAAGGAGAATGTCTTTGTTTTGGAAACAGAGAGGGGTATATGTTTCAGGAATAAGTACTGTAGTTAAACCCTTCTAAGAAACCATTTCCATTAACATACTCAAAACTGATCTCTTAAGCCTTTGTCATTTTCACACCTTGTCTGAGTCTTGGTGTGCCTCCAAAAATCTGAGTCCACTATGCATTGCAGATGCACAACAGGCATCAAAACTGTTTGTCAATACAGCTTTGCTTTCTTTGGTTCAGGATTTCAAAGTTCTCTTAACCACCCCCACATAGGCACACCTTGTCTGAGGTCTGCATGCCTTACATAATTCAAGTAGTGCTCACCAAAGTTCCAACAATGAAGTGAGTTACTCCAACGAATCAGCATGCCCCAAATTAAAACCTCAAGGCACAGATGAGAAAAGCAAAGATGAAAGTGATGATAAATGTGGATGAGAAGGAGATTTTATATTTAAATTGCAGTAAAATTAAATGCTTTAGTCTGATTTTAAGACAAGCTGCAGATTTTCTCTGTTCAGTGGACTGTTTCTAGAAGTTAATGTTACAACCTTGGAAGTCTTGTTCACTTTGTCCTGCAGCATTTTTTCAGTTGATGCCAATGCTTCCATTGCTTCCCAGTTTTTCTCCCGAAGGTCCTAATCATTTTTAGAAAGAATGATTTCAGTTTATCCATTATTAAAGATTTTTGCTTTTTACTTTCATTGGTTTTGCACTGCATTTAAATGCTGGTTACTGCAAAATTATTTCAATGGGAAAATATGTACATTAGCAAAAAAATAAAAAGCAATGTTTAGAGCTTGAATGAGAAAATAAACATGCCCACTTTCCAAATTTTAGTATACAC
Source organism: Dolichotis patagonum (assembly GCA_004027295.1). Lineage (NCBI taxonomy): Eukaryota > Metazoa > Chordata > Mammalia > Rodentia > Caviidae > Dolichotis > Dolichotis patagonum. The sequence continues at coordinate 13,736 of PVJX010014104.1, forward strand.
ACCAAATGTGCCAGTTTTTAAAACAACTACTGTGCATCTGAGACAAACAAAGCTTTAAAAACTAAACACATAAACCAAGCTTACAAATATGATTTCAATTATCAAATATTAGAGGACTGAGGACAGAACAAATATACAGGTACTGCAACAGCCTTTCACAGAATTTTTAAGTAAAGCCCAAGTCACTCAAGGGACTTTCCATAGAAGCATAATATTTTTCCTATAACTCTGTCATAGTACAGTTAACAACTTTCTAATGTAACAAGGAATGACAGAATTAATTCACTGTATTCTCTTTCTTGGCATGGTCCAATGTGTATGTCACAAAACGACCTGACATGAGTTGTACAAAAACTGACCAAGGCAAATGAGGTGGCTGGGAAGCTACAAAAGACACTCTCTTACAGGAAAAACAGAGGTCATGAAAACTGAGCTCTGAAAGATCTAGATTTTAACAGTACTTCATTAGAAATTACAAAGATAATATGCTGTATTTCAATTTTCCCTCAGAGTTAGAAATCTAAGCATCAACAAAAAATAAAAAGCCAATGATTACCACTTACTGAATGTTTAAGTGCCAAATACTGCACTTCACAAACTCTCACTAATCCTTTTAACAATTTCTAAACTATTTACAATATCCTCATTTTGTAGACAGGAAAATCATAGCGGAAAGTTAGGAAACCTGGCAAAGCACACAGGGCACCTGAAGAGGCAGAACTAGAGTGGATGGCGCTGTGCTCCACGGGCCTCCAGCGTCCTGGACCTGGCCACACAGCTCAAGGCCTCCAGGTGCTGTGCTGCAGCGGCGGCAGCTGCATTACCCTGGCATCCCCACGCCCTCCTTATCTCAGAATCCCAATCCCAAACACAGATGTTAGCAGGTCACTGGCCAGTTCTGTGGCTGAGCAGTGCTGTTAGAGATGTTATATAACACACAGTTCACAGCCCTAATTTTGACAAACTCAGTGGTGCAGGAAAATGCCAACTTGTTACATTAAAAATTTAACATAAACTTCAAAAAATTTAACATATCAGAAAACATATGCATTTGTTATCAATATTCTCTTAAGATTCAGTAACATTTTGGCAATGCTCAAGTCTCAGTTAACATATGCATGTGCAAATATTCTTTCTCTAGGTAAAATACGGACTGTAGGTGTTGCCTTCATTAAGAAAATTTGTGAAATTCACCTACATTCACTATTTTTGCTCAGTAAAAATACTGTACTAGATTTGTACTTCTTAAAGAACAACTCCTTCCTATTTTATAGTACAACTTTATTCAGGCTCTCTTGATTACCAAAATTCACAGGCATGCCTCTCAGTTAAAAAAGGGAAATCCCAGGAGGCCTCAAAAACTTAAATATTGAGGATACTACGTTTGAATATTGGCATCACTTTTATTTTACAAAAAGGCTAAAGGAAAAATAACTTCGATTTTATGAAGATAGTTTTGAAAGAATTATTTTTCTAGGTAACAAAAAGTCAACTGCTAGTTTAAAAACCACAAAAAACTAGGTATAAACATAGCTTCAGTATTTAAAATGATTATTTTTAAGTGTAAAAATTGGCCTCTCACATATAAAAAAATCTATTCTCCAATAAAACTATTCTAGTAGTACCCTCCCAAAGCTACATACAGAAAGCAACAGTATTTTCTTACAAAGATTTAGAAATCTAAAGTAAAATCAGATTCAAAGAAAAAAGAAATTCCTAAACTATCTTCCTATGTTGGAGAAATAAAAGTTTCATTCTCATGAAGATTTGCTTACGTTGTTTTTCTTCCTTTGATGTTCAACAGCATCCTTCAAAGAGTCTAACTCATTCTGGAGCCCAGTTATTTCTTCCTCTTTTTCTGAAATTCTAAATCAGAATATGAGTATGTATTCTTGGTAGGGCAATTTTAGATAAGCAGAAACACAAATTAGACATTAACCAATAATGACTACATATCACTGTTACTACAAATAGGTAACAGTTTGAAAAGTGCCTTCACAAAAAAGCTTAGCCAATGTTTACCACAGAAAGCCTATTCTATGAATTCTTCACTTCAGAAATGATTTTTAAAATAAGTTTGAATACATGACACGCTGAGGTCTGTGCTGAAGAGAAATCTCAGCCCCGAATAAACAATTCATGAATATATGAATTGCTGTACTTGTTATGCCCTTTTTTAATCTGGTAGTGCAGTGATCATTTATTCATTCACTTGTTCACTGGTCATACTGGGCAGTGGAACCAGGGCCTTCTCACTAAGGTGCCCAGGCTGGGCTCAAACCTGCAGTCCTCCTGCCTCAGCCTCCCCGAGTGCTGAGTATTTCTCTGAGGACTAATGATTGATAGTGAACAAGTACCTTACCTGTGTTTTTTAAAGGCAATGAAACTACTTATGACTTCTAAGTGGCTGGCCCACAAAGTGTGGTATTAAAATGACAGGTGTGCTTTGTTCTGTTTTGTTGTGTTTAATTTTACCCTTTTGATATAATTGCATGTATGTTTGAGTGTGTAAGATAGATGACCATATTGCTGTTTTTGTCAGATCGTGGAGCAGAACTGTTTAACAGTCTCACTGTTTGAATGTCTACTTTGCATGTTTTAATTTTGTAATTTGAACAACCATTTCCAAGATGTCAGAATGTAATTTGTCAAGTAATGATTTCTTAGTTTTTTTTTTTTTTCTTTTTTGTTCTTTTCCTTTTTTTCCTTGGAATTCTGTATTGTTGCTACCCTTTATTCTGTTTTGTTTTTCTCCTTAAATAAAATTAAAAAAAATAAATAAAATGACAGGTGTTCCCCTGCCATTTCCACACATCTCATAGGATTCATTTTCCTCATGCTCTGTTCTGTCTAGTGAGTTTGTTATTTCCCAGAAGTGCAGAAAGCAATGGCAAAGATTCGACTGTTTGAGAGTGGCTTGGTAGAAAATTAAATCACGAATGGTTTTTTCTTAAGCATAAGACTATAAATAATGCTTTGGCTACAGTTCAATCACAAACAGCTCCTTCTTAAAATAAGAATAAGTGGCTTCCCAGGCCACAGTCTATTTGTGTACAGCCCTTAAGTTAAGAGTTCTTGTTTTGCATGTTTTTTTGGAGCCAGGGTCTTGCTATATTACCCAGGCTGGACTCAAATTCATGCAGGTTCAAGTGATCCTCTTGCCATGGCCACATAAGTAGCTACAACTACACCTGTATGCTGCTATGTCCAGCCTTTTGTTTTATGCTTTTAAAAGTTTAAGAAAAGGCAATGGAAACAAAGGGGAAAAGAAACAGAGACCTATGCACCCCACAAGGCTTAAAATATTCACTATCAAGCTCCTTATAGAGCGTGTTGGGCTTGTTTTATATAGTTACATTTAAGATTTAGTAACTAATTCTCACCTTGTCAGCAACCAAGACGGTTGCTGACAAGCAACCAATGAATATGCTTAATGTGGTTGAAATTTAACATGATGACACATACTATGACATATCTGAAGTGATCTTAAAAGTAGCCTCTTAGATAAAATTACAGACCAATAAGAAAAGAGTTCAGTAAGAAGTTTTCATTGAAAGCAATAATGATGATTATAAATTTTCCTTAAATGCAAGAGTTAAACCAGAATTTGCACCATTCAACTCCACAGTGGGATCTGGAAAAAGAAGACTCAGTAGGACGACTGAGATAATTAAAGGTGATTAGTAATGCCTTAAGATATAGTTCTATATGATTCAACTGGGTATGTTTTTAAATGCCTGAAAAGACAAAAAGAAAGGTATGAAGGAAGAAAAAGAAACCTTAAAAATATTCAATTATCTCCCTCAAAAATTTTTCCAAGAAATTCAAATATCATAAAAGGAATGTAAGTTGGCAAAAAAGCACAGGTAAGATCCAATGACCTGTAGTTCAAAATATCTAAGTAACTATAAAAATTAGATTACCACTTGCGAGTTACATCAAAATGCTTCTCTTAACTATAATGCATATAAAAAAGTTAGCGTCTCTAAAACAGTGAACAAAACTTACTACTTACACTTTTAGTAATTCTTCAGGAGAAGGAAAAGATGCCTATTAAAAGAGATAAATCCAATTTCAAAACAAGCTAAGACAAAACATAAATTTTTCTCAGATATCAAGTCAAAGATAAAAACAGTGTATTTATTCCCCATGCTGGCATCTTAACTTTAATCCAGGGACTTTAATAAAAATATGTACAGATTTACAGAAACTATTGAGTGCTAACTCCAGTCTTCATCATCACTACATAAATTTTTTATTTAGCAAGTATTTATCAATCTATGTGCAAAGCACTAATATCTTAAATTTTCATACTATATTACTCATAATTCACTATGTAAAATTTTTAAGCTTCCAAAATTCAGAGAACATTAAATGCAATCAAAAGAAAAACTAGTACAATTTCCTCATACAATAGTTTACTTCATAATATACACAAAGATACATGGCCTTCACATACTTTTTTTCTCTTTGAAATAAAATGGATTCAAAACAAAAAATGATATTTATTCTTGAGGATTGCAGTCTCCCAAACTAAATTATTAGGAGCTTCTTGTCCACAAGTACTTTATTATTTTTTTGTTCTTCAAAATACATTCTGGAATATACATGAATTAAAGAAAATTGTACATAATGTATCCTTTTTTATATATAACCATATTTTAATTTTATCAAGCCAAATTACACCTTGAAAAAGCACTTTTAACAATAGGTCATCATTTATAATATTACATATTTGCTAGTTTCTCTCCAATTATTGATGTATTGTTTCAGGAGGTAAGAGAAAGGATATACGTACAAATGTTTAAACTGACTTCTACATAATTTTAACTAACTTGCTAAGAACAGCATTTTCAAGAATCAAAAAACACATATATACAGAGTTCAAGTACTAATAGCAATATTATGTATATATTTTTATAAATTACAGACTGTTCTATCTTGAATATTGCTTGCCAATTGTTTTATAGGAAACTTGATAAACACAAAAGGACAAATATATTCTTCTTGATGAAATTTTAAAATGCCAATGTATTTATTGGTTATGTAATTTTTTAAAACATAAATAAAACACAAAACATCTAAAAATACCACTACCTACCTGTTGGTAATTCTGTTGCTTAAATTGCTCAATCTGGGATTTAAATAATTTGTTTTCATCTTGCACCTCCTTTTAAACAAAAATTAAATATGAATAACTAGATTTTCATTTTCCATACAAGCTTTTGAAACATATTACACAATCTAGAAAAATTCCAAAGTAGTAACAATTTTAAAAGGCTGTAATAAGAGCTATATTAAAACATATACAGTTACAGTAGCTTGGGCGTGGGTATGCCTTAAAAATACAAAAAAGATAAAGAAATAGACCTAAGTATCTATAGGGTGACAGTTCTTGTCAACAGGGCAAGATGCCTCAATCTTGACGCATGCAGTATCTGGGGCTGGGCATATCTGTTGCAGGAGACTGTCCTATGTACTACAGACAATTCAGCAGTACCCAGAGCTGCTATGCAGCTGCACACACTGCTAAGTGTACCTGCAGAGCACAGCCACTGTAGAAATGATGTAAGATTGCATAACATGGCTAGTTTCATTTTAAAGGCTGGAATATTATTTTCACAACATCCTTAAGTTATTTATGAATTTTAAGAATCTAAGGAAAATGTGAAAATATCTTCATCATCAGAGCGAAAGCTACCATTTTCTTAAGGCTGCAACTCAGCAAAATACTTACATTTCAGTACATAAACATTTCAAATCCCCCAAAACAGGAAGTAACACAAAAACAGTCTAAAGAAAAACTGGAGGTGGCAGGGATCATCTCACAAGTAACAAAGGACTAATTTCCTTTATAAATTAGTAAAGAAGTCATGCCAGAAGGAAAAACGTGGGAAAAAAATTAAAGGATATTTCATATATAAATGGCTTACACATATGAAGAACACTTCACTTCTCTCACAAATGAAAATTAAAAATAATTCCTACTATCTTTCAAGTGTATGATCCACTGTTTCTCGCTGACTCTGTTGAAAAGCAGGAAGTGGCCTCCACTGACCAGGTTACAATTAGAAGGACCCACTTGGAGGGCAATTTAACGGTATCTAACAGCACTAAACAAGGACACTCTTGGGAGTGAGAGAGCATGGGACAGAACTAATCCTTGGGGCATGAAGTGTGAGTGAGACTACTCCACAATACTGCAGGGACCTACAGATGTGCTGTCATTTCAGTATCATGTAGAACAAAACAAACAAAACCTGAATTAACAGAATTTTACTTCTAGGAATTTATAACACAGATACACTAGCTAAAGCATTCAAAATACAGTATGTGGTCAAGGATATTCACTGTCATATTGTTTATAGTAGGACAAACAACTCTTTAAAGGCTAGGTACTAAAGACTGGAATTGGTTACATAAGTAGAAGTACAACCATACGAAAAAATAAAAAGCAGCAATGTATATATGGAAAGCCAAAAACATTGGTAACTAGGGACAATGCAAAAATCAAATGTTTGTAAAAGCTAGGTGAGGTGGCTCATACTAGTAATCCCAGCACTCTGGAAAGAGGAACTCAAGTTCAAGGCCAGCCTGGACTACATAGTGAGTTCAAGGCTGGCATGATTTACATATCCCCTGTCTCAAAAAACTAAAAGGAAAAATGAAAAGAAAAGTGGGTAACTATGTATAGCATGTTTTACAAAGTAAATACATATACATTCATGTATTTATCCATGGGTATTTTAAAAAAGATATAACCAATATTGACAGTAGTTCTCTCAGAGGAATGAGACCATATCAGAGAGGATGGCTCACTCAGTACTTTTTTTTAATAGCAGTTACAACTTTTTAAAACACATGTAAAGATGATAAATCACCCAATAACTAATTTTAAATAATCACCTGTAACAGCTTTGTTGCGCTAGAAAGATCACTCTCTCTCTCTTTCAGCATAGCTTCCATTATCTTCATTTCATTTTCCTTTTCTTTCAACCTAAAATTTTACAGAGACTTTATTTTACTAATATAACACAAAAAGGAAAGCCAGATTCCAATATCATCTCTTAAGAAAATAACAGAAACAACATCTGCCAGTTATTCCTCTTAGTATTATACCAACTTTACGTTTGTTTTAAAAAAGATTATTTCCAGGGTTGACTGTACTAAAAATGAACTACCATGGCTTAACTTGTATTTCATTAATTTGTTATAAAAATTACCCATTAAAAAGAAGGGAGTTTTACTCTCAAGGATCTCAGCCATAATTTGACCCTGGAAATTACAATGTGCCCGATGGTCGTGCCAAAGAGGTGGCATACACAATCTGACATGCGACTTCCCTGCCAGTATGGATGTGAATCTTAATCTGGCCCAAGTGAATCCCACTAGTCCTTGTTTCTAAGCAACAGACCTCTCTAATGCAACACTTAATACTGTTAAATGATCTGTTTATTTCCCCAGGGAAGATCTTATCCATTTCAATATCCCCAGTGTCTTAAAGGCACATAATAGATTCTCATGTATTTGCTAAGTGGAACACTATGTGTATCCCATGTTAACTGAGAAAAAAGTCAACAGGCTTTATAAAAAATAACAAGGCAGCATAAATGAAGACTGAGATTAATGAATGAAAAAGGGTAAATCTTAAATGAATATTGCTAAGTGGAAAAAGACAACCTGAAAAAGGTATAATGGGCCCAAATGTGACATTCCAGAAAAAGCAAAACTATAAAGATAGTAAATGATCACTGGTTGCCAGGAGTTCAAGGCGGGGGGAGGAAATAAATGAAGGGTAGTAGGATAAACAGAAAGCACAGGAGAATTTTAGGACAGTGAAGTTATTTGACATTGTATTGATGGACATATTATTATGCATTTCTCAAAACCTAAGAAAACTGACCCCTAAAGGAAACTATGACCTTTAGTTAATTACAATGTACTGCCATTGGTTCATCAAGTGTAACAACTGTACCCCATAATAGATGTTAACAGGGGAAATAGGGGACAGAAAGGATACAGGTTCTCTGCGTAATTTTCTCTCATTTTTTTTAATAACCCTAAAAATGCTTTCCTCAAATATTTTAAATTAGTTTAAAACACAAAGGACAGGAAAATGTAAAGCACAAATAAACCTAAAATTACATACTTTGTAACTTATAAACCAACAAAAAGGCTGCAAATGTGTCTCTTACAGAAGATGAAAGAGAACTCTTTTGGGTGTGGGGACTGAACCGAAGGCTTTCACAGTGACTTACATCCCCAGCATGTGCTTTATTTTGAGACAGGGTCTCACAAAATCGTTATGTTGCCTTGCCAGGCAAGGCTTGAGTTTGGTTCCTCCTGCCTCAGTCTCCCAGAGTGCTAGGATTATAAGTATGTGCCAGGACAACCAGATGAAATCACTTTAAGAGGTACACAATGCCCGAGAGATAATCACTTGTATAACTGAGCAGTCTTGGAGCCAAAAAAAGTTGTATCCCCCTGATTTCACAAACACTAACAACCTAAAACATCCAAGTAACTTGGTTTTAAAGACACAGTTTAAAGGGGTACTTCTTAAAATAGACACCAGTAAGGATTGATGGGCATTGCATTGAAGAAAAATCCTTAGAACCACAGAAGTTGAAGTTCAGATATGCTTCCTCGCTACTGTAGACTAATTAGGATTAAGAAAACGGACTTTTTTAAAAAAAAAAGTGTTTTAGGATGAACATTTACAAAAAACAACACCTCCTATGAAAATCAGCATGAATATTTCATATGACAAGTTCTATTTTCCTTATGAGCAAGTTATAATTACAGAAAGATTCAGTATTCAATATCAATATTATGGCTAATATAATCTTCTGTTTAACTCAGAGATGTTATTCTATCAAATACTAAACTAGTTTTACTTTGAAATCAATTGTCTTTATAATAACTGCATGATTTGTTTAAAAAAAAAAAACAGAACTTAAAACCAGTACCTATTTGTGGAATGAATATTGGGGAAATGAGTGTGATGGGTTGGGGAAGGATAAAAGTCACTAGCTATTTGAAAGTATTTAAAAGGTCTCTGTTTCTTTCTACTAAGAGACTTAGCTTATCTGTGTCTGGACTACAATGGACAACAAGGAGAATCTATTGTTGCAGTTTGTGTCTGGGTATCTCCCCAAAGCCTCATACAGTCATGGGGCAGGCTTCTAGAATTTATGATTGATTCATGCTCCAATGCTGAGATTATGGGTGTGAGTGCTACACCCACTCTAGGGTGGGTAGCTTACATACAACAGAAGGGACAGAAAGAGTCTTCTCTCCATGCTTCTCCTTTTTTGCTCTTGTTGCTTGTGCTGATTTCCACCATCATGAACTGGTGCCCTCTGCCATGTGCCACTCTGCATTGGAGCCAGTAGAGCATGGACTGAAACCTCCGCCAAGTGTGAGTTAAATAAACCTTTCCCTCTTTAACTCTGAGTGCTGGTATTTTGTCCCAGCAATGACATAAAAGTAACCAATGCACCTATCATAATGACTTTTAGTCCATTTATGCCAAGATTGCAAATTTTTTGAACTTTTGCATGAAATGATCTAGAACAAGTCAAGGAACAGAATTGGAAGAGGAAAACATCTATTATGTTCTACTATCATGAGCATTCCAAAAATGGAACACCAAGTACTGAATAGTGAAGTACAATCTGGAAAACAAGTTCTTATTCATAATGCTGGTTAAAAGTATACTTACACAATTTCCAGTTCTTCAAATTGTGATGCAGAATGTACCTATGAAACAGATTCACAGATTTTTGATGCTAGCAGCAAAATAAAACCAAGTACCACAATAAGAAACAACCACCAATAACACCAAAACATAACTGTCCGGCAGACTTGTGGTTAAGACACTTATAAAACAAAGACAGAGGGCTGGGGATTTAGCTCAGTGGCCTAAGTGCCTGCCTAGCAAGCGTGGGGTCATGAGTTTGACCCCTGATACAAACAAAACAAAGACAGAAAAGAGGGTTAGGTTGATAAAGTGGGGTGTTAAGCATGACCTAACAGGAATAAAGTTAACTTACTTTAACAGTAACAAAACTACAGAACAGTAAGAATTCTTTGGGCAAAGAAACTAGGACTGGATTAAATTCTTTTGCTTTGCAGTATATTAGATAAAGATTCCTCATTCCTTATGTAGATGCTGATAATCTGCTTATACTGTACCTCTTGCAAATCATGTCGTGCTACTTCTTGAACATGAGCTTTTAAAGATTCATTTTCTTCTTGAAGATCCTTAAAAACAATAGGTGTAAATTTATATTCAAATATTAAAAAGTTATTTTTTAAATTTTGTTTTTAAAAGTCTCACCTGTAACCATTTCCCTCTATTGGCTAGATCTTTCTCCTTCTCTTCTAAAACAATTTTCATGGTATTCAATTGTTCTTCCTTTCCTTTTAATCTGATAATAAATTAACAAGAAATATAAATGAAAATGTTACCTGAGCATAAATAATAGAGGCTGGAAAAGTATACGCAAAGTCCAAGCTGATTAAAACAAATTACATATTAGTTTATGTAAAAAGGTATACAGGCTGAGCATGATAGCACACGCCTGCAATTTAAGCACTTGGCAGGTGAAGGCAGGAGGATAACCAGAGAGTTCAAGGCCAGTCTAGGCTACATAGTGAGCTCAAGCCAGCCTGAACTACATAGCAGGACTCTTTCACAAAACAAAACAAATAAAAACCAGAACAAAACAACTACAAAATTTTGGAGACTATCGAATTAGGAAGTATAGGACAATTAAACTCTTTTATCACTGAATATACAGACATTAAACAAATTAGGGTAGCTCTACAATACATTATCCTGTTTTAAGTAATACCGGCAAATTTAGACAGCTCATTACAAGTGAGTTGAGTATAAAATATATATTTAGTGTCACATGACTATTCATATAGAGCAATACTCACTTAAAAGTCAGATACAGATTATAAATTAAAAAGAATTTCCACCCTACCTTCTTCCTAACAAAAAAAGAAAAACAAAACCCTATAGCTTAAAGCATAATGAACAAATGTAATACTGGAAGATCTTTTGAACAATTTGATGTTTTCTAAATTATTTATTTCAAATAATAAGACGTTATAATTGCCACTATATTTAACTTCTGGAAAAGACATATGTAAATTAAGAAAAATGGTACTTACAAATTTTGAAGTTCCTGAACTTGAGAAGTGATAGACAACTGAAATACAAAGGACACAAGGGTAATTCATAGTCCTTTTACTTTATGATATACTTAGAACACTTTGAATTACAAAAACCCCAGCTCAACTTTTTAGGCCAAAATGAGATGTTTTCATTACATCTTTACAACCATATAACAGGGAAGGGTTACAAGGAAGACAAAAAAGACGGTTACAAATAGTAAGTCTAAATAATATTGGTATGTCTACAAGTATGAAAGTGAGAGTATTAACTAATTATCCATATACCTCCCTACAGGTCAGCTATCAAGGAAAACTACTCAACAGTACTTTATTACTGTCCTTCTTTAGTGTCCATTTAAAACATACACTGGCTATTATTTTTCCCTCCATTTTATTCTCACACCCCCTTCAGATCTTAACATAGGTATCAGTTCCTCAGAAGTTTCTCTCCTAACTTCTTGATCTATAGCAGAAGGGTGATCTTTTTCACTATACCTTGTTTTGCTCAACATATTATCTTTGATCATTAGTACAGAGTTTTGACAGGAAGGAAGAACTCAATAAATACTGATAAATGAATCTGTTAGATGAAAGAATCTTTGTATTTTTTTTTTTTTTTTTTTGGTACCGGGGATCGAACTCATGACCTCGCACTTGCCAGGCAGGTGCTTAAGCCACTGAGCTAAATCCCTAGCCCATCTTCCACCCCTGTTTCCATTTTCTTCAACAAAGCCTCATCAGGTTAAATTCCATTAAACTTACATAATTCCAGTAAACATATCTGCCTTTGGAATAAAAACTTTTATTTTGTTCTATGGAAAGAGGTTGAGCAATACATATTCTGTAACAAATCGCTCTATTCCATGTACTTTGTTTTTATAAGGATGAGATTAAAAAAAATTTAACAGTGTTTAGTACTGTTTTAAATTGGCAAATTAAAATATTAATACAGAAAACTTTTTAGAAAAAACTTTGACAGTAAAGCTTTAAAAGATAGCCAATATTAAGGATACCCAAAGTCATGTCACTATATTAAGGGTATTTTCTCATATTAGGCAAGAAAACACAGTTCTATAACCTACAGCACACGACTAAAAGATTTCTTCTGAACAGCAAAGAAAAACAAAAGTCATAAATAATACATAGACTAATAAATTGGTCATGCTCTGGCTCTGGGATTTTTACCTGTTGAGCCTTTTCAAGCTGGACATTTCCTATTTCTTCTTTTAGAGCCTCTATTTCCTGTTTCAAATCCTTGACAATGACAAAACAGACAAGATTGGACGATGGAACACAAAAATTGACATAAAATGCAATGCATAGACAAACAGATGAAATTAAATGATATTAACTACAGTTAATAAACAGAAAGGTCAACACACTATTCTCTCTCTCCCAATACCTGAACAGTTTTCTCCTTATTAGCAACTTTGAGAAGTTCAGCTTCTAGAAGTTCTTCTACACATTTGATCTTTCCATCTTTCTCATGAATCCTTAAATAAATAAATGTAGTATTAACTTCAAAATCCATCAAGATATAAAAAACACCACCAAATCATGAAATGGTTTTCCAAATCAATGCTTTCCTATTTTAAGTAAAACAGCAAATAAAAAGCAAAACAAAAAAGTAAAGCTCTTCCTAAATGAGACTTCAACAGCAATTACTAGATAGTTGTGACTCATACTCAAGACACTGGTGATAACCTTCAAAAGTACGTGGGGAGCCAGGTATGCTGTCTCAGGCCTATAATCCCAGCCCTTTAGGATGCTGAGGCAAGAAAACTGTAAGTTCAAGTCCTGCCTGAATAACTCAGCAAAACCTGATCTCAAAAAAATACAAAGAGGATGGGATGTAGCTGGATTCAATACCCAGTACCACCAAATAAATAAATAAATTTTAAAATATAGATTTCATGGGGAATGTAAGATTTGTACTATGAAGAACAACTGGGAGAATCAAATGCCACACAATAGTACTAGCTTCCAAGACTAAAAGCTGAGGCAGAACACACACAATTACAGCATCAAACTTTACAACATCTAAAGAATGCAAAAACTGGTTTCTTTATTCAGTATAGTATGTTCTTCAGTAGTTCCTACCACAAGACAAAAAATTAACAATTTGATGTCATACCAAAATAAATGGAATCAATTTTGGAAATCAGGGTAAATTTGAGAAAGACAGCCTATTAATGAAAAATTCTAAAGTAAATGTATACCAGCTGTCCAATTAAGCAAAGAAATTAATTTATGAATACTAAGAAAACAGGTCAAAAGATAAAGATCAGTTTATAATAATATTATCACTTACACCTTCTTAAGTTCTTCAACTAGAGATGCAAAAGAAACCTGGAAATAGAAAAGCATCTTAATAATTTGTTCAAACTATAAATGGGTCAGAAGTAGTAAAGTACACTCTACCAAAATCTAAATGACAAAAAAAAAAAATTAACTCACAATTCTTTCTAGATATTTAAAATGGTGTAATGATAAAAATCAATAGCATTTTTTTAAAAAGCAATTTTAAGCCTATTTATAAATGGAGGACAAAAGAAAAACTGTTAGATAAATAACTGAATTACTGATTAATTCTAACCAGATAAAGACAAAATACAACAAAGAAACTGCCTCAATTCAGGCAGCACATTATTATTTAGTCTTACCTCTTATTAACTGTAGTAAAAAAGCAATGACATCCTATTCCACACTATTCTATATAGTGCTAACTATGCAAACAGGTTTTCGATAAATTGTATTCTCTATTACAGATAATCAAGTAATTAATCACTCACTGATTAAAACTGTCTACCTTGGAAAAGAAACAAGCCAACAAAAGACTTGGTATATATCTGCATGCAACATTTCTGTCCACTGTTTAAAAGAGAAGAGTTGTGGATATATACATACCTGATCACTTTGTTTAGCCTTTAAGTCTTGAACTTCTTTTATCAGAGATGAATTTTCTGTTCTTAGTGCCTTTTTTTAAAAACATGTAAGAATAACATATTTTTACCTACTAAAAACCTAGCTAGCTTCAAAATAATAGCTTCTCACTTTTCTTTAGTTCTGTCTTTTCTCCTCTGGAAGGTCCACAATGTTGTATACCTAGCCAATTCTATAGCTGATTCAATGATTATAATTCAGTTATCTCCATAAATATTTCTACTTACATTTCTAAAACCTCAAAACTATACAGTCTATTTCACCAAATAGCCCTTAACCCTTCTAAATTCAAATACATCTTTACTTTCTCTCCCTCCAAAGTAACCCTGCCCTATTCAAGTTAGGACTAATGATAACCATAAAACAGAACTGTACTTTTCTTTCCCTTACCCCAGGAAGAGCTTATGTCTGCCAGTAAATAGACTGTAATCTGTTATAACCTGTATATGAGTACAAGTGGGCAAGCATAGTACAACTGCTACAACAGTATACACTCATTAAGCCAGTGAACGCTGTAATCTACTATGTATTTTTCTAGCCCTAAAAAAATCTTAAATTCAATTTTAAAAGGTATTTCATATATTTACAAAACATGAGTAATAGTAAGTTTAATAACTATGGGAAAACCTGGTACTATCCCAGTGAAATTCCTTCATATTCATAGAATAAGAACAAGAAAAACAAATCTGTAAAATTCTTTACCTTCAGTTCCTCCTCTTTCGTGGCCACCTGAATAAGTCCAGTTTCAAGTAATTCTTCTACAGTCTTTAACTTCTCATTTTTTTCTTGAATGCTGAAAATGTAAATTTAAAGCATATCTATGAACTGTTTTCCAAGGTAAGTAATATTCCTAAATACATGGATCAATCCCTCTGTTCAATATTCCTGTAAACTTTTATTTCTAAAAAGATCTCAAAGGGGGCCGGGGATTCAGCTCAGCGGCATTAACCCCTGCCTGGTAAGCAAGAGGTCCTGAGTTTGATACCTGGTACAAAAAAAAATATTTTTTTAAATTAAAAAAAAAAATCTCTAAGAATCTTTAATCATGTGCTAGGAACATTTCCTCCTTATCAATAACTAAAATGTATTCTAGTAGTCCACGCTTATATGCTATCCTAAACAAGTAAATCACTGCGACACACGAAACCCAAACTAGCCAATGGTACACCACACTGTCTTCTATACAAAGTTAAAAAAAAAAAAGAGTGAGAATTTTAAGAATCTAGACTAATATAGTTAATAATTCTCTTATCTCAAATTTGGTAGAAATAAGCCATCAAAATAAAGAAGGAAAAATTTAAATTCTTACTGTTTTTCCATTTGTTCCACAACATCTTTATTGGGCTAAAAAAAGAAAAAAGAAAAGAAAAATACCAAAATAGTTTAACACTATCAAGTTTACATGTGAAAAAACCAGTTTAAAACTAAAACAAACTGTTTATGGTTCTAAATACATACAAAATTGAGGAAAATGATCCTTATTAAGACTGCTATTTTATAGTTATCATCAAGAAATCAAGCAATAACAAATACTGGCAAGGCTGTGATGAAAAAGGCAACCTTTTCAACAGTTGGTGAGAGTGCAGACTGGCGCAACCACTATGGAAATCAGTGTGGAGATTCCTTAGAAGGCTAGGATTAGAGATCCCTTTTGACCCAGCTATTTCCCTTCTGGGTATTTTCCCAGAAGAATTAAAAACATCATACCACAGTGATGTATATGCACCCATGTTTATAGCAGAATAATACATAATAGCTAAATCTTGGAAACAACTGAAATGCCCATCAGCCAAGGAATGGATGAAAAAAGATGTGGTCTTTTTAATAGAATGGAATAATAGTCATAAAGAAGGATAAACTCGAAACTTTTATAGGTAAGTGGACGCAACTTGAGACCATACTCCTAAGTGAAATCAGACTCAACAGGTATAAACATCGTATTGTCGCCCTGGTACGAGAAACTGAAAGAGTATATAAGATCTAAAATGTACAACAGATATTTTGTAATAGAAAGAAATTGTTTAAATGTAAAAGGATGGGGGAAAGGGGAAAGGAAGGAAGGAAAAGAGAGAAAAATGCCTGTTACCTATACTATTAGTGTTTCTTACTTCATTGAAAAGGAAGGTTTGTGCTCGTATCAATTGGAGAATTTTTTATGCCAATATCTTGTACTCTTGAGTAACTACTTTGAAGATGATAATATGCAATGCATTTCCTCTTGGTATTCTCCTATTATTCTGAAATTATGAAACTGTTTTACCCTTTTCCTGCTGTAATTAACAAGACAATGGTCAACAGAAGAAAGAAACTACATAATGGACACAGAAGAAGAAGTATGTGGGGTTTACAATTAGCCATTATCAACCTTGCTTTAAGGGTAAGAGAGCTTGCTTCACTAAGATTATACTACTCTTTATAGACTTGTTTTCAACAGCATGTTTAACAAGTGCTTATAAACTGCAGAATCAATACACACACACTCTTAAAACCTGACCTGGAAGCTAAGCCTCCTTTGGCCCTTCCTGTAGCATACCTGAACACACACACCCCATGCTCACCATTTACTGCCGTCTGAAAACGGGGCTCCCTCCTCAGCTCAGTGGCCTGACAAAGATTTACTTGTTTGCCTCAAATGTCACAATAACCTATTTTTCCACCTCTAATTTTTATGAGTTCTGAGGGACACAGGAAGAACACTCCAATGGGAAAAAGTGCTCCACCATCAGAAAGGAGATGGTTAATGCCAAAAGTCCACTAAATCACATTAATACTGTAAAAAACAAATCATGTTGTAAGTTTAAAAAGCTTACACAAAGATGGTGTTGGTCCATTTTTATTTTTGATGAGTGCCACTTCACAAAAAGACACCATTAACTCCAACTTACCTACATGTTAAATGTTGAATTATATTATACTTTTAGTCCTACCTATTTCTCTTTTTCATAAACTCACAATGCTTCATTGTTGTTATGGTGATCTAAAATATTAGACAAAATCCATCTTTGTAACGCACTTCAATGTTAGCTTCACGATTCTTACACAGCAAACAAAGTCCTCCGTAATTAGACTCAGTCTCGGTATATACCATCATAACTTTGAATATGTGTTGCCACATCCTGGACTGTCCTTAGATGTCTCGCCCGTTTGCAACAATTTTTCAAGATCAGGTTCCACTGCTACTCCGTAGCTTCTACTTCTTCAGATAGAATACATTATCTCTTGCCCTAATTCTGGACAGTTAGTTCGGGGATCTTATTCCCCACACCTTTCTGTGTTATGTATTTCTCTCCACATTAAACCATATTCTGAGGGGTGGAATCACATTTCATTTATCTCCATAGCCTCAACATGTAGATAACTACCTAGCATATATCCAACCAATATTTGATGAACTTTAATTTAGTGAAGATATAGTTTAATACATACTCTTTCTCTTCAGTTCATCAAATACTCAACAGCATAAACAGATACAGCTTAGTATCTATCCAACATTTTAATCTTTCTTTATGCTTTATTGGTCTAATCCAACTCTGTTATTTCTTCCTTAGAAGATTTTCAAATGTGCGTATTACATAATAAGGAAATTTTCTTCAATTAAAAACAATTAGGAAGCAGGGCAAAGAAAAAAAACTTCTCATATTTTTTACTTTATAAACTTAACTACTGAATCTTACAAATCCAATGAGATAAGAAAAGAAAGTCATGCTTCTCCACTAAAAAGCAAGGATGTACCCCCCGACTTGAAATGTTTTAATTTATTTTGGATACATAAGATCTTAGTAAATGATTATCTGTATTATCTGATTACTTGCAAGTCTACAAAAAGGCCTTCCCTTTAGTGTCCAAACAGGCTACTTTACCTGGTTCTCAGTGCCACTCTGCTTCCTACACCTTAAGAAACCACAACAACTCGGCACCATTACTGGCTTCTACTTAAATATGCTCAACATCTTCTTCAATATGCTCAACATCTATTCATGTAGTAAGAAGACTGAAAGTTTACATAACTCAACTGTTCGCCTCTCAACTGTCATTTGGAATTCTGAGTGCTAGGATATGAAAGGGTTAAAAAAGAAATAAAAAAACTAAAATTATATTAATCTTTATCTCTTCTTTTCTAGTAATGCCAATACCAAAAAAATGAGAAAAAGAAAAAAATTTTGGTTTCCCAAAACTATAATGTCATATGGTATCTGAATTATTTTTTTAAATCTTCAGAACCAGAAGAACAACGTTAAGAATTAAACTCTAAGAATGAGCTTCCCCTCTTGTAAATAAATCCAAAACCCATGTAATTTTATTCTAAGAATATATTAAAAAACTTCCATTTTATACTGAAAGTTGTCATTTTAACAGAACATTTGTGTACAGAAGCATGAGAACAGATAAAAGATTTACTCAATAAGATCAAAATAAGAGAATTCTTTTAAAAATTCATTTTCACAGATTTAAGGACTTTCATATAAAATGTGAGAATGTCAATTTACTCAACACATAATTTGAAGGGAAAAAGAAAATGTAAGTTTAATAGTTTCACTCATGTAACAACAGACAATACTGGTTTCAGCAAACAACAGAAGCTAAAAGATTTTCAAAGATTTACGTTTTCTACTTAAATACAGGTAGTATCTTTCATACTGGAGTACTAGAATTCTAGGACTGATTCAGTAATTTGTAGGTATGTATTTTACTAAAGTTGATTTTACAAAGTTTAAAACTGAAACTGAAACAAACATTTCAAAATCCCTAGTAACTACTACCAGAAAACACATCAGCTTTCCTTGGTAAGAAAAAAACTACCTGTGCTACCTAATTCAAGTCACTAATGTATTTTCCAAGCGATATTTCAATACCAAAAATCTGAAATACTGTCAAATGACCTATAGCTAATATACGATTTCAGAGACGGTAAGTGGAGATAAGGGTTTTTAACTGAAGGAATGTCATTAGTTTTCATAGGCTATACCACAACAAAGGGAAAGAAGAGTACAGTTTTTTTTTTTGGTACTGGGGATCGAACTCACGACCTCGCGCTTGCCAGGCACATCTTAAGCCACTGAGCTAAATCCCCAGCCTAAGAGTAAAGATTTAAAAGTAAGATTTAAATACCATTTAAACTAAATGCTCTTTTAACATTTTTATCCATTCCCTTTAGTTTTCAAGGGTAAAGCATATACAAAGTATTTAGAATTATGGGAAACAATGTCATGAGGGAAGGGGAACGAATGATTTATTTCTTGACAAGTAAACAGACGTTAACAAAATATTTCCACCAACACAATTACTTAATTCAAGACTTGCATAAATGTGAATTTTAAAAGAAGTGCCCACATCTGCTAAGGAAGTGCTATCATTTGCAATAGCTTACATTTCAGATTTTAATAAAAGCACATTCTAAAAACATACTGGTAGAAAAACATGGAAAGCTTCTGGGTTAATGGGTCATCTAGGATTGAGAGTTTCTAGAGTAGTTTTTAGAACTGTAATTTGAAGGGTTGTATAGGAAGAAAAGTATGAAGACAACATTTAAGAAAAGCCATAGAGGAGACACTATTGGGCACAAATTCATGGAGCATTGCTTATTCAAAACTGCTATAGTTAAGTGGCTTACTACAAATACAGAAAGAAGAGTGGTGTCAGGGAACTGTGATGAGATGGATAACCATACTCTAAGAGAAAGGAATGAACACTTAAGATACCTACCATATGCAAAACACTGTGCTTCCCACTTAAATCTAATGAACTTACAATACAGTGGTACCTTGGCACTTGTCATTAATTGGTTAAGGAAAGTGTGATGAGTACCAAACAAACAGTTCTGGCCAGAAAGGGTAGCGAGTCATGAGGTAATCGGCACTAATAAGTTCTGGGTTGTACATGGGAGTACCAAACAAACAATTACTGGTACAGAATTCTTTAGTCAAGATGCATCAAGTACAAATACGGTGAGTTTTAAAGCAGTAGGGCATGAGTGTGTAAGTATAATCTTCATGTAAAGGACTTGGAATGAAAGGTATCAGGAATGTTAAGCATTTATCTGTACCACTTTACTTCTAAGTGCTTCAAATCCATTCTTTTTTTTTTTTTTAAGAAGAAACACCTGGTGTCAAAAGTGTAAGACAGGCCTGTCAGCATTATTCTTTATTTATTTACTTATTTTTTGCAAAGATCTTCTAAGCATAGTAGCATTTGCATCATCACAAGGAAGTCGTTTTTATTTAGAACCCTGATAAGCATAAGGTTTCGAAGAGAAATGTCATGAGGATATGCACTTACCTTTGAAGGAGGCTGCTCAGTTAGACTGGCTGTAAAATAGGAGCCAGATCTTATTATATGTTGACTATTTCTACTTTAAAATTCATGAAAAAGTCAGGCATGGTGGTACACGCCTGTAATCCTAGCACTCGGAAGACTGAGACAGGAGGATCGCTGCAAGTTCAAAACCAGCCTATACTACAAAGTGAGCTCTAGGCCCACCTGAACTGCACAGTGAAACCCTGTCTCAAAAAGACCAAAAAAAAAAAAAAAAAAAGAAGATTCATGCAAAGTCTTACCTGTTCAGAAATAAGAGTTTGTAGCCTTTGAATTTCTAATTTTAATGCTTTGTTTTGGTCATTTACAATCTGAAAGAAAAAAATTTTAATTTACTATGATATTTTAAAGAAAAAATGGCAATAAAAGCAATCCTGATTTTTTTCTAATCAAACTCATAATATTATTTTAAGTGCTCAAAAGTAACAGATGAATTACATACTGACTTAAGAATTCATATTTCTTTCAGCACAGATGTGCCCTGGCAATCAGATACTCAAACTGGGTTGGCCATGACCAGACACTAAGGCCATGGCAATAGCAGAGATAAACAGCAATAGTTACAAATATAAATAGCAGGTACAAATTGTCAAGGTCAAGTTGAGGCAAAGTAAATCTCACAAGTTTATTAGAAGACCAGGTAAGTCAAAATCTACACAGAAAGCCTATGACAAAATTCACTATTTGCATAAGTGTCCAAATAAATGACAGAATCACTGCTTCAATGTGACTTCATATAAAAAGTAGTATTTCCTCATACATTACAACTGAAAATCACACAAACTAATTCTAAGAAAGCTGAGGTGTTCAAGCTTAACCACATACCTTAAATTCCTCCATTTTGTTTGAAATTTCACATTGTAACTTATCTTCAAGCAACCTTATTTTATCATCCTTAACATGAATACTATGAGAAAAAAGAATCAATTAAAACTACTTCCTATATTCAGATAATTTAAACTATGTGTTCAACCATCAATTTTAACTAACAACATCTTCTGCAGCAATTATACTTGAACGTAAATTTATGAATGCTTGTGTACAACAGTATTTCAATCACCTTTTCTGTATCTTTTCCAACTCATGTGCTGCGGCAGCCTGTTTGAAATAAAATGAAAATTTATCATTTTTCATGAAGCACTCTAAACTAACCTTTCACTTACTTTTATACTTTCCATATACTTGGGAGTAAGGTTATAGCAATGTCATACATGTCTATCATGTCCACAGGTCAACTTTTATATCCTAATAAAAATTCTGCACTATTTAGATTAAATGGCAAAAGACTAGCACATTACGACTGTTTTAACAGACTCCTCTGACATCTCAGAAATATTCCCTCAAATCAAACATAACTTCAACGTGAAACAGTAATAATCTAGGTAGGTTGTAAGGAGGTTTTCAACAGATCACAGAGCTAATTACAATTGTATTTATTATTACATGAATAAACCTGGGGCTCAAAATATTGATAAAAATGAAAATACACGAATTAAAATTCTCAAATACAAAAAAGCAATAAAGATCTACCTGCTCATTTGCCAGAGCCTGCAATTTCTGCACCTCAGCTTTTAATAAGAAATTCATATTCTGTATATCCTAGATCAATAAAACAGAGTTCTATATTAGAACATTTAAAGTAATTGAGATAATGTAAGATCTGATCTATGCGAAGAGTTAAGCAAAGGTCTTAAATAACAAATTCCCTTAATCAGCAAGTGAAACTATCAATTTCTGACATTTAGCATATTTCTCAAATTATTGTAAATAGCATGTGAGAAAAGCCCTTTGATTTTTTTCCTCATACAGAGCTAGACAATTTTATAGTTTAGAAAAGAGAAAGGCATTTTTCAAGTAAGTTCTAGAGTGTTTTCCATTCTTCATACAAACTCACACTGATTAGAGATTATGATAATTCAGTGTTGGGCCCTTCAAAATACTGCAGCCATTTATAAGAATTACTGACCTTAAGTTCCTCTTCTTTACTTGTTAAATGATCATGTTCACTTGCTAGAGAATCTTCAGTCTGTTTTATCTGCTTATCCTTTTCTGCAATCCTTTAGAAGAAAACTTGCATAATCAAAATTTATAAGTCACATCACATATCAAAGGATTAAAAACCTTAAATAGGGCATTGTTAAGCAGTTTCTCATATAATCATATGTTCCATTTCTATAATCTCTTTTCAGCTTACTAATAACTGTCTTATAATTACTGTAACTCCTTAATGTATACATATATATCCCTAATTTTAAAATTCACACTCAAGTTAATTGTTCAAGTTCACAAGTCTGCCAACGGTAAAAACAGATTTCATTTCAGGTCCTTTGAACTCAAGTAACCTGTATTTATGTAAAATTATGCAAACCAAGACACAGAGTATTGTTTTGAGTACATTACCATATAGCTAGATACAGAAGAGCTAACACTACATATTAGTAATAAATATTAATTTACTTCCAATATTCTTCAAACAGAATCACCTCTTCTATGTAACTGCCAACATTCAGAGTGAAAACCGTCATCCACTCATTTTATGATGAAAAAGTCAAGACAAAAAATGTAATGGTTAGGGACCCAACATACAAGAGGGGGTAAAAAGAGTAAATATTGCACCAAATCTAGTTTGGAATATTTTCCAAATAAGAAAGAATATAGATTCAATCCTTTATAGGTTTCTAAGAGGTTATCAGTTAGTGGTGATTACACAATTGCAAGACAAGTTGGAAAGGTAGGCTTACACTTTATGTAATTCTTCTGCTAGAACTGAAGCGGAGGTCTGAGAAAGAAAAACATGAAACCATTTAAGATAGCTTAAAAGCTGTACGACAATCATTACAAAAGTTTTAAGAGAAAGTAACACATACAGAGTTTTTAACACATGTTAAGTGTTCAATATAGAGCAGTTATCATTCCAAAAGCACGTTTGATCACGTATCATGAGATATATAGGATAAAACAATCTGACAGAACTGAAAACTGTGTAACTGACAAGGAACAAATAAGAGAAATAGCCAGGATGCCAAGCCTCACTGCTGTGCTTCACTTACTGAGCAGCAACTTCCAATACATCAGCCTTATGGTTATAACTAACATGGTAATATTCATGCTCATCTTTACTTTTTAAGAAGTATTCACAGCATTCTCTAAATAGTTAATTTCTGATACATTTTGTAGAGCTACCTCTCAGCTGACACTTAAAAGATTTCAATCCAATTTGAGCTGGTAATTCACAGACACATACACACAGAACCTCCTTCCTTCTATTAAACAGTTCTTCACTAACTGCAGACCATGGTTTCTACAAAGAAAGCAACTAGAAAGAAGTATGTTTACATGCTTTGGGAATTTAAACTTGTGTGAACCCTAAAAACAAATTTTAATGTTAACACTATTTTTTACACAGAAAAGTCAGATTTTTAAATGAGTATTTTGGACTGGGGTTATAGTTCAGTGGTATAATTGCCTGCCTGACAAGCACAAGGGCCTGAGTTTAATTCCCAGAACCAAAACAAAAACAACAAAAAAAAAAAAAAAAAGAAAAGCCTTAAATGAATACTTTTTGCTACAAACAACTTACAGAATTGTTGACTTGAAATTGAAATTTATAGTACATATATTTTGGAAATATACTTTGAAGTTGTCTTTTTTCTTTTTTTTATTTTTAAGAGAATAAAACCAAACAAAACAGAATACAGTCAATCAAAACATAGCAGTGAACAGGATATAGGACCTCAAAACAAGGTAATAGGAAACAAACAATGGCTACCATAATGTCTCTTGTTATCTTCAAAGTATGTAATAAAATCAAACAACACAGATCAGTATAAAACCAATCAAAACAAAACAATGAAAGCAAAACAAGGCAAGAGGAAATCAACAATGTCTTTCATGTTGTTATCATTTATATTTTAAGGTCTACTTACTAATTATTATAGAACAATATTGTCAAAAATAACAGATCTTACAAAACCAGTTAAAAAACTTTCAAACACCATTAACTACATTGAAGTGTAAATTTTAAACTGATTCTTTTGTGAGTATATTCTGAAAGCTATAGTTAACACACTGCTATTACCTATGGATACACAACGTTTTCCATGATTAGTCAGTAGTGTCTAAACACCTTTAATACATAAACCACTATCATAGACACTGTCTAATTAATTTCTCCCATTTTGTGACAGGACTGGTGGTGTATTTTCCTGAGAAGAGCTTTCTAATCCTTCCTTCTCACTTAGTTGGATTTGAATTTCATTAGCGTTTTCCCACAGCAGTATATATAATCATTGGTGTTTAGCACTCAGGATCATCACTTGTTAATTCACTAACTAGTCTCCCAACTACTAATCCAGTGCTCAGCTCTCAACAGGCACTCAGATGACTATCTACATGGCTCACAAGCTATTATTGTTATTAGTATTTTCTTTTTTTTTTAAGACAGGGTCTCACTATGCAGATCAGGCTGGCCTTGAACTTACTACATAGCTGAGGCTGGCTTCAAACTTGGCAGTGATCTTACTGCCTCAGTCTTTCGAGTGCTGGGATTACAGGTATACACCACCTGCCCAGCTTCACAAGCTTTCATTAATGACAAGCAAGAAGAAAGCACTATTACCTGGGCTGCTATCTGGGAATGAAATTGTTGAATTTGTGCTTTCAAGGCCTCATTCTGCTCCAAAATATCCTTTCATGGAAGAGCAAAAAAAGAGGAAGAAAGTGTGATATGAAATGGCCCAACATATATAAATAACATGACTTTTAGGTTCTGTTTATCTTTAAAAAGGCACTCTTAGATTTCAAAAGGCATTATTTGAAACAATGATTAGACATTCTAAATTAATTTAAAAGGTGGAAATAAAGGAAATATTTTACTATTTCTAAACTACAAGGAGCCTAATACTATGCTTAAGCATATCTTCCAACACAACATACTATGATATATGCTTAAACATTAAGTTGTAAATATTCACTACAATTCCAGAATGAGGAAAAGGTATACTCTGCTTTCTTTTAGACACACATAGTGTTTCAAAAGAAGGAAAAACAGATACCTGAACTTGCATTTGAAGAGACTCTTCTTTGTTCACCCATTTTTGCTCTGATTCCATTAACTGCATTAATCTTTGCTCCAACTGTTGTTTTGATACCAAGGTATCTGTCAGTTTACTATGTAGACTCTGTACTTCATTTTCTTTGGCCACAAATTTATTCTGTAAATCTGCAACAGAATACTATATTTTACAAAGGTCTTCCTTTGCCATGGGCATCTTTAGCATTGGGCATTATCTCCTCTACAAAGTTCCCCTGAGGCCACGCATGATGGCGTATGCCTTTAATGCCAGCACTTGGGAGTCTGACACAGAACAGTCAGCAAGTTCAAGACCAGTCTGAGCTAAAAGTGAGCTTGAGGCCAGCCTGAACTGTATAGTGAGACCTTGTCTCAAAAACACCAAAATAAATAAAAATCAAAGAAGTTCCCTTGAATGTCTCCCCCTTCTCTCACTTCAAACTCCTACAGTAGCCTACGCTGAGCATAATCTAGCACTTGCCACATTATGTTGACACCTTTGCCCTAAACTGAGTGTTTTCAGATCAGAGATTGCCTTTTCTCTATATTTAGCTCTGTATTCAAAGCTTGGCACCAGTGCATACTGAATAAATGCAGTACAGACTTTTTAAAAATTGTTGTATCATTTCTTTAAAGCAGTGGTGGTGAACCTATGGCACACATGTTGTTTATCTCTTACGACAAAGGATGTTAATGTATAAGTTATTTTTTCCTAAACTAAAACCTTAGTATCCAGGTTTAATTGCAGTGTTAGCACTTTGCAATAAATAAATGAGTTCTGGGTTGCAGTTTGGGCACTTGACTCTCAAAGGTTCACCAACATCACAGCTTTAAAGCATGCACTAATAAAAAAAGTAATATAACATATTAACAATCTGAGAAACTGAGTTTATGAGTTCTCTCTGTACTTAGTAACCTTTATGTAATTATAAAATTATTCTGAAATTAAAAGCTCATTTTTAAAAAGAAAAGGAAAGTATTCTTTAGTTTCCCCAAAATACTGTTAAAAAGATACTTCAGTAATATTCCTTGCCTATTTCCTGAAGTCTGCTCCTGGAAATACCCTGTAAAATGCCACACAGAAAGATGATGGAAAAAAATCTATTATCTGAAGGCTAACAAATGTATTAAAAACAATGGATAACTTCTTATTTGCTTCTCTTCTCGGACATAACTCCAAAAAAGAAAACTGAAAAGCAAATGTAACTCTCTAATTCTATCACAATAAATGAAAACAAAGTAAATATAAAAATAACCACTACCTCAGCAGAGAAAAAGAAAGGGAAAGTAATCCAGGAGAAAGGCTAACAAGATACAACACGTTATTGTGAGAGCTGCCTTACTGATCCACACCATAAACAAGTCCAAAATGGCAGTCAAATAGGAGGAGGGGAAGCCAAGAAAGACCCAGAAAGACAATGTGGGCACAAAAAGAAAAGGTATATATGCAAGTATTCTTTAAGAAAGGTAAATATAGGACACCAATAACAATATAACTCAAAAGAGAACTCTTAATAATTAAACATATAATATATGGTCATATTTTAGCACTCAGAGAAGCATAATGTTTCTTATTATCAACAATAAAGGTTCAAATGCCAAATTAATGTCCTTACAATTCTGTGGAGGAATAGACTAAGGAGAACAGAAAACAGGACAGGCAGAATTATCACTAAAATGGCCATATTACCTAAAGCAATCTATCAATTTAATGCAATTTCTATTAGAACACCAACATTCTAAACAGAACTGGGGGAAAAAAATCCTAAAAGTTATATGGAACCAGATGAGACCCAGAATGGCCAAAGCAATCTCAGGATTGCAAAAGGAGCAAAGTAGAAGGATGGCATTGTAATCCCTGATTTTAAGTTATACTATGAAGCTATAGCAACAAAACCAGCATGGTATGGGCACAAAAATAGACATGTAGACCAATGGAACAGAAGACACAGACACAAGCAGATTTACTTTTAGCTATCTGATCTTTGACAAAGAGACTAACACTGTATGTTGGAGAAAGGATAGCCTCTTTAACAAATGGCACTGAGAAACTGGTCATTTATGTACAGAAGAATCAAACTAGACCCACCTCTTTCACTCCGTATTAACATGTTCACATCAGCTTGAAACACTGGTGATACATGTATGACTGTCTCTCTGGGCCTAAAACTGGTGGTACCAATAGATCTAATTGCTTTTATTGATCTTATTAATAAAATTAATAAAAATTCAGTAATTCAAGTTAGCAAGAACATAACACATTCAAAATAGAGCTGGATGGCAGCAAGACATACTATATTTCACTGAAAATAAGACTGGGTCTTGTATTAACTTTTGCTGAAAGACATAGTAAGGCTTCTTTTAAAAAGGTATCTTATTTTTTCACATACAACAATCTACACTCATGTATGAAAATCTACATTTATTCAAACCAGTCATGTCATCATCTTCTGGAACATGGTCATAATCCTTCAAACCCGAATTCCAGCCTGAATTTCTAACAGTTTCATTTCCTAAAGAACCATTGGCCCCAATATCGAATATCCAGCAATGGAGCTGCCCTTAAATGAGTACTTCTGGTACATGTAGCCTGCTCATAATTGCATTGGTAACACAGATGTCAGAGATTGTATTCCATGATGTTACAAGCTCTTAAAAGCTGGACTTCACAATGATTCCCTTAAACCAAGTGTTAAAAGTCTTACAAGACAACAGTAGCAACAAAAATAGTAACAATTAAGAATGATAGTCTAGGGGCTGGGGATTTAGCTCAGCCGCATAAGCGCCCACCTTGCAAGCGCGCAGTTGTGAGTTTGATCCCCGGTACCAAGACAGAATGATGGTCCAGGGCTGGGTGTATGGCTCAGCAGCCTAAGTGCCTGCCGGGCAAGAGTAACATTAAAATAAAAAAGACAGCCCATAGAAAAGTGACAAAACATTGCAGGCACCAAAATGCAGAAAACATTTCATTATTTCACACAAGCAGATTACTATCTCCATTACAACACAGAACATACTGAATTATGAAGACTCATATGAGACAAAACTGTATCAATACATTATCAAGTGTGCATGTTATTTGTGCACTGTATTTGTATTCTTATCGGGCATTCAGCAATAAGTTTCAAACTCAGCTGTTTACATACACATTTAGCTCCTGTCCAAAGGCACCTGCTTGAGTACTGACAAATAATTGCAACTGATGCGATCACTTATTTTAAGCATTTATGTGAATAATTTTATTGATATTTACTATTATTATTTTAAAATTTAATACATCCTCTGTGTGTTGCAATGGACATGCATAAATGTATTTGTCTGGGTGATGATCTTAACTAAGGTTTATATTACAAGCATGAAAAAACTACAGCAGGGTTTATTTTCTGACTAAGACTTATTTTGGGAGAAATACTGTACAAATTATGGGCTCTATTGTGAATGTGTTCAATCAAAATAAATCACAGACTCAGATATAAAACAAAAACCCTGAAACTGCTAGAAGATAAAGAAAAATACTTTAAGACAGAGGTATAAGAAATAATTTCCTGAACAGAACTCCAAGACAGCACAAGAAATTACACTAAAAAAAAAAAAAAAAAATCAAAAAATCAGATCATTGTGTACTAAATTTTTAAAAATTCTATACAGCAAAGGAAACAATCAACAGAGTGAAGAGAAATTTCAAAATGGGAAAGCAATTTTGACAGCTACTCTTCTGACAAAGGTTTAATAGCTAACATACATAAACTCAAAAATACAAGACTCCCCCAAGACAAAAAAAACAATTAGAAAATGGGCTAATGAAATGAATAGACACTTACCAAAAGCAGCAGCAGAAATGTATATGAAAAAATGTACAACACTGTTAGTCATTAAAGAAATGCAAACCAACACTGATATTCTATTTTATTAAGAGTGACTAGACAGTAACTAAGTAACCAGTGATTATTATCAAGAAAACAAAAAATAATAAAAGATGGTAAGGATATAATGGTGGGTGAAAAGCAATCTTTCTACATTGTTGGTAGGAATGTAACCTAGTCAACCATGAAAAACAATATGGAGATTCTGCAAAAAAATGAAACACAGAAATTCCATTAGATCTAGCTAATGGGAACTTCCTGGGAAGTTCCCTGAAAGAGATAAAACATACTGTAGAGACACAGGCACATGTATGCTCATAACAGTGCAATTCACAGCTGCTGAACTATTGAAGTAGCTTAGATGCCCGATCACAGACAAGCGGATAAAGAAAATGTACTATATTCACAAAATGAAATATCCAGCCATAAAGTACAAATTGAAGTCATCTGTAGGAAAATGGATAGAACATAAAACTGTAATTTTACATAAAATAAGTCAGGTGCAGAAGATTCATCATCACAAGATTTCTTGTTAAAAAACTGAAAGTATAAGAAGTAAAAACAAGACAGATGGTGGAAAACAGGAGACAGAGTCCTTGGAGATGGAGAAGGTAAAAAGAAAAGGGCTGCCCCATGGGGTATAGAAAATGATCACAGTAAAGCACACACATACACACACAATTTCCAAAGACTAATGTGATTGTTATGTATTGGAAACATATACCAATTAAATTTTTTAAAATTCTGTGGAGGAAATGATTTTCAACTTTGAATTTTTTATCTAATCAAACTATCAATCAAGTACGAAAGCAGAATAAAGACATTCTGAAACACAAGGTCTCCTCAAATGTACTTTGAAGCATACTCTTCTGTAGCTTGCAAAAAAACCCAAAAAACCTCTACTAAGGATCAGAGGAAAGCAAGAAAGATAGCAGTGACTTAGGATCCAAAAAGAAGGGAAGAAAGACACAAAAACAAAGCAAGTCTCAGGAGACAACTATGGAGCCAATATAGAAAGCAAGAAATACAATGCTGCCTCAATTCATGAACTTAATTCTTTCCAGGTTTCTGGTCACAAACAGGTTAGAACTGAAGCAAATTTCCTTATAAGATCAACACTGAATCTAACCATTGAATTTGATGAGATTCTCATCCAATTAGGAATTGTGGCAAGAATTAAACTTGTGAACCAAGGTACCACATGTACTACAGCAGGAAAATTGAAGATTTTAGAAGGAAGTACCATCAAGAAAAGTATCAGACATTCTGTCTAGTACCTTACATGTTGACAGGCAGCAAAAAGGAGTAAGCTCAGAAAAGTTTAATGACAGTAAAATGTTACGCATTTTAAAAAAATGCAGGTGAAAAAATTAGTTTTAGAAAATAAACATTCAAGAAAACAATAGTTTTAACATGTATTGTGGCTTAGCATTCCATTTTATAGTCAAACTGATAGAAGCAATAAATACTTATATGAACAGAAAGTATGTGTCATGGTTTATGTCGGTGGCCCCCAGGCCTCATGTATTTGCATTGTGCATTTGTGATTGGTTCATTGTCTAGTGCTTGGATTGGTGTGTCAGTGCTACACCCTCCTAGGGGTGGAGCCAGGATGTGATGTAATGGCAGGAAGAAGGGGTGTCTCTCTCTCTCTCTCTCTTGCCTGTTTCCACCTTGCTGTTTGCAGTCGCCATGAACTGCGGCCCCGTCATGCCACCCTGCCTTGGAGCCAACTGAGTATGGACTGAAACCTCCAAAAACTGTAAGAAATAAACCTTTCCTTTCCCAATTTTGGGGATCAGGTATTCTGTCTCAGTGACTAGTGAAAAATAACTCAGACAGATTTTGGTACGGAGGAGTGGGGTCATTGCTGTGACTATACCTGACCATGTTTTTCGAGAGGCTTTGGAAATGGCTTGTGGGCAGAGTTTGGAAAGGTTCGGACATGTTGCCTGGATGCATACAGCTGAAGCAGCTTAGGCTATTCTGTAGAGGAGATTCTGGTTAGAGCTCAGGAGACCAGAAGGCTGACAGAAAGCCTGATGGTAAAGACCAGGCTTAGGAGATTTCTGCTGGGAAGAAGGACTGAATTGGTTGTTGGACTCCCTATGATGTGTGCTATGGCTTGGCAGAAAGTTTGTCTGCATTTTGCTCATGCTCAGAGACTTTGCCTGAGACTGATATTAAGGGTAATGGACTGATTAATCTGGCAAAGGAAATTTCAAGGCAGTCAAATGTTGAGGTTGTGGCATGGCTATTGTTGGGGGCTTTTAGCCAAATCTATGTTGCAAATCAAGAGCAAAGGCCCGCCCAGAAGGATCATTTAAAACACTGTGAGTCTGGCCAGAAGGAAAACTCCAGTAAAGCTGTGGATTGTAAAGATAGAACTGAGACTTTGATTGCTGAGAAGAAACAGAGAGATAAGAAAGATGGCCACCAGGCATCCCAGGAAGCAGCGGGTCTCCACCCTTTGCAGCCCCCAAACTGCAAAAGTGAAAGAATTTTTTCAGATGAGAAAGCTTCAGAGCACCATGCTCCAGAATGGCATGGGAGGCCACATGAGGTTCCAGAATGGCGGCAGCCACATGAGGTTCCAGAATGGCGGCAAC
>PVJX010014105.1:0-45694 GCA_004027295.1 Dolichotis patagonum
CCCCTAAGCTGCTCCAGATTTCCAGGGTCACAGTGCAGCCCGTGAGAGGCAGGATCTCTGTGGGGTTAGAGGTGACGGTCCCAGATTTGGTGGGCTTGTGCTGAGCCCCGTTTGCTGTCAGGCTCTGGTGATGGTTCCCTGTGCAATACAGATGTTCAGCAAG
Source organism: Dolichotis patagonum (assembly GCA_004027295.1). NCBI lineage: Eukaryota > Metazoa > Chordata > Mammalia > Rodentia > Caviidae > Dolichotis > Dolichotis patagonum. The sequence goes on from PVJX010014105.1 coordinate 164, forward strand.
AATTTTGCTGGGAGCATAATCAGCAACCGAAGCGGCCCCTGGAGAGGGGAGTGCATGCCTGGTTCCCACTGGCTCCTTCCCAATGCGCAAATGTTCCTGAGTTCATGTTCCTGGGAGAGGGGGCAGCCAAGCCAGGGCTCCAAGTTCTCCAGCAGCTGTTCCTGCCGGGGCAGCCAGTCACCACTCTCCTCATGTGGCCTTGGGACATGAGCCTCCCAGCCATTGCGATGTTGTTTTGTGCACAGATACAAAATCATGTCCTTTATTCCAGGGTCACTTCCTCTCCTGCCACAAAGGGGAGGCAGCTTGGCGTTGATCTGGGAATTGGGTACTGGTCCTTGGGGAAATGGCTCCTTCTTTCAGAGCCTCAGTTTCCTCATCTGTCAAACAAAGTGCGCTGGCCCAGGTGGCTTTGAGGGCATGTACAGAGTAGCTATGGACTTTGGTTTTATGCGGGTGAGGCTGGGGTCCTCCCTATGGCATTTGGCTGCATGTCCCTGTATACGTCCGTGACAGTGTGGGCCACCAGGTCCTCATCTGTGCCAAATAGTCTCAGGCTTTATGGGCTTGGTGATGACTGGAGCACCCAGCCTTCACGCAGATGCAGAGGGAAAATGCCTGTTTCCTCCTCTAGGCCAAAATGGCTTTAAGTCTGTGCCTGTGGGAACCAAGGAGAGTCAAGGCAAAAGAACAGGTCTTGGCACGCACCCGCCGCTCCCCAATCCTGCCCCAAGTACCCATAGAGCAGAATATTCTTCTAAAGCAAGACTGGATGGCTCCTTAGAGTGTCCTCAGAGGATGTGAGGTCCTGCCACCCACTTCCTGCCATGTTGTCCTCTCACTGTGGCTGCGCCCAGACCCTAAACAGCCCCAATGTGGCCTCCTCTGGCACCTGCGGAGCCTGTCTGCATCCCCTGTCCTGAACCAAGGGAAAACAACTGCTATTTCCTCAGAGAGCATCAGCCTCGCGCTCCTGCTTGGACGACACCACCCCTTCCCATGCTGAGCCCCCATGGGGCAGTTCCAGGCCTGGAACCCTCCTGCCTCCTTCCAGCCTTCTGCTGCCCACCCCCCTTTCTAGGGCGCCTGAGCATTCCTGTTACTTTGAGAGAAACTGGCACTTGCAGGCATCCTGTTGGTCTCCCTCATCTCTCACAGTGCCTGGCTCTTTCTCTCAGAGAATCATGGTGTTCGTAATTGCAGTGCATCTTGCACTTACTCCTCTGACCGCTGACTCAAAAATATTTGTATACGCAGGGAGGGCAGGAGTCACACTGGCCTCCTGTATCCGCTGAATAACTTAAACCTGTGAGGGAAGGACTTGCCCAGAGAGCCTAGAATTTGGTGACCAAACAACCCCCCCAAAACCCCAAAACCACAAAAAACAAAAGCAAAACAAAACAAAAAACAAAACAAAACAAAACACCTCAATAGGAAGGGAGGCACCCAAAGCTTGCATGAAAGATCTTTGGTGTGAGCACCCCGGATGCAGATTCTGCCCTCACCCTCTAGGCTCCTGAAGGATGTTCCTTTTTCCCCATGGTCCTGGAAGGAGAGTGTCCCGGAAACAGAGCAGGGACACAAGCATCAAGAGTTTCTCAGAGGCCAAGGAATAAAAGGACTGAGATCCATCTGTGGGTTGCAGGGCAGGGAGGTTATGGTGACCTTGACAATTTCAAAGGGCTGCGACGGAAATCAGCCTGCAGGGGAGTGAGCAGGAGGCCAGGAAGTGGAGACCGTGAGTACGACAGCTATTTCTAGATACCAGACCAGGAACGGGAGGGGAGGTGGCAGTAGCGGTCTCTGACCAAGCTGGATCCCATCAAAACTAATGGGAAAATTTCTAAATAATAAAGATGATTCATCTATTAGATGGCCAGAAGAAAGATGCCTCAGCTTCGCGTCTGACTTCTCACTGAAAAGCAGGATGTCAGAGTTGAAAGGACCTCAGAGGCCACAGGACTCCAGCACAGCCCTCCCATTCAGGGGATGAGAGACCCGCGGCTCGGAGACGGCAGGGACTTGCCCACGGTCACAGACCGTAGATAAAGGACAGAGCCGTGCTGGAACTGAGGTTCCTATATACCCAATTCAGCACTCTTTTTCCATATTCTACATCTTTTTTCCCTCTATCCTTTCTAAACAGCCTTTACTGGCTCCAGGAAGTGGAAAGGATCGTTATTTTTAGTTTATTCAAAATGAATAAAATGGGTAATGGGTTTTTCTTCCCCATATATCAGATCCAAAGCAAGTTTTATGCAAGAGCTAAGTGGATGAGAAACAGCCTCACAGTGAGAACAATGACTCCTTTGAATGTTAAGAGCTCTAGGGTGAACCCCTAATTGGCCCGATGATTGGGTTTAGCTCTCCTCCCCCAACTGATGGAGAAGACAGGGTAAAGTCACGTGTGTGTGTGTGTGTGTGTGTGTGTGTAAGACAGAGAAAAGGAGAATGGGAGAGAGGGAGAGGGAGGGAGGGAAGAAGGGAGGGAGAGAAACAGAGAGAGAGAGAGAGAGAGAGAGCACATATGTGCATAGTAGCAGGCTCCCTCTATGGAGTGATTCCCAGCGCACCAGGATGGCTGCCCTGACCCTGAACCTCAATACTGATTGTGATTATTATTATTAATTGCAGGGAAGTGCATATAAGGTTTACTTCCTTAGTATTTTCTAAGTGCGCGCACAGTTTTGTAGTTTTAAGTGTGTTGACATTGTTATGCAGTCATCACCCCCACCATCTCCAGAACTCTTTTCAATTTGCAAAACTGAAACTCAGCGGACTAACATGAACAGTAACTCTCTCGTCCCCCAGCTGCTGCCGTTACTCTGGTCTCTGTCTCTATGACTCTGACCACTCAAGGTAACTCCTGTGAGTGAAATCACACGGCATTTGCCCTTTTGTGGCCCATGTGTCTCATCTTGCATACTCCTTGAGCATTCGGCCCATGCTCCTCACCCCACCATTAGGAATCTCCTGCTGAGAAAAGACCAGTCGTCCTGGGAAGAAAGCGTATCAAGCTCTATCGGTACTTTCTCTTTAATGTCAGCTAGTAGATGGTTTCTTGAGAGCAGGTTTTGGTGGAGTAGGGGCGCCTGTAACTGAAAACTCTGATTGACTATAAATAGAAGAATTAGAGAGATTGATGATGGGAAAAAAGTCATCATGTTTGAAAAATATTGAGGGATGATTACACGTGATTCTAAGGGACAGCAGTTAGTGTGAAACATAGCCAGCTCCTAAATTTATGTCTTTGGGTCCGTTGACCTCGTATCACGCTCTGACTTGATCCTTGGGGAGCTATAGCTGAGATGCCCTCCAAAGGCCTCCTGATGCTCATAAATAATGGTCTTGTACTTGGGCTGCCTTCTACAATTCAGGACTCTCTTTTATTTCTGCTATTTTTATTTGATCAAAATGACAAGAGTAGAGGGCAGATGGGACTTATCTCCATTTTTCAGGAGGGAAAACTGAGGTTTACAGGGCTCATAGACCTGCCCAGGATTATAGACTCACTTCTTGTAATGCTGGATCATGGGCCCAAGTCTTTAAACCTGGGATGGTTCTCAGCTCCTCGTTTTGCTAGCATTTATTGACTTACAGCCCCTAACAGCAGCATTTACCTGTCCATACCTGGTTCTCTCCCACCCCCTCCCTCTTGACTCCAGACCCGAACCTTCTCCAAGAATAATGTCATCACTCAGACGCTCACATTAGGAAGCTCAGAGTCATCCTGACATTTCCCTCTCCTGTTCCACAGCCAGGCTTCAATCAAGTCCTGTGGTGTATAATCCTTAGATACGTTTCAGTTTGCCTTCCTCTCTGCAATTCTGGGCCGCCGCAGAGTATGCCTCTGTCTCTTCTCTGAAGATGAGGTTTTGTATGACTGTGACATCTTTTTCCTGTTCTTCTCTCCTCCAGTAATTTCTCAGGAAATGTGGATTTGAATGACATGGTGTAAAACAAGTTTTTGTGATATCAGGTTTCTCAGAGCCTTTTGCACACTAATAATGAGCAGGGGGACTTGTCAAATGGCTAAGTGTGTATTTGGCATGTCCCAAACTTATGTGATCAGTGCTGCACCCTCTTCTTTCTACCCATCTGGTTTCCGCATGGAAGCCACACGCACCTCTACTAACTGCAAGACCCATGTGCTGCACTGCCTCAGCCATCCCTCCTGTCACCCTGACCTTTTGATTTCTTGGAAATGTCCTAGGAGGCGCTACTGGTGCCCTCCAGGTCCCCTTGCTATACTGTAGCACTCCTATCCCAAGCTGCAAGAGTGCCAGCTGCTGGTAGCTCATAGGTCGGGGGAGCCACCTCGCCCAGGAAGCCACAGCCCCACATAGTCCCCAAGGCATCTCATAACCAAGTCTGACCTGCTAGATGGGTTCACAGAAGCCCCTACCCTTGCTTCCAGCACAGAAATCTGCTGCACAATTTGTGTCACCAAGCTACTGTAGACAGCGAGACTTTCTTGGAGACAACATCCTTGTCCGGCCCCCTCCTCTTCACTTCCCTGCCTCCTCCTCCTTGGAGATTTTCCTGAGAGACACTTCCTGTCCCAGCCTCTTCTTCTCAGAAGCTCTACCTAGGACAGGTGCTGCACTTCTAGCCACTATAAGGGTCTCTCTTCACGGTGTCAGACACCTTTGCCTTACTCTGTCCTAAAGTAGGTCTTGTCCATCGCAGCGTAAGCTCTGTTTGTGAGTGTGCCCTCACTCGAGTGACTAAGGGCTGTCTCACCAACCAATAGCGCCAGGAGGACAAGCATGTCTGTTTCTGTTCACTGCTCCATCCCCCTTGCCTGATAAGTGCTTAAAAACGTGCCAGATCGCAGAGTTAGAGGGCACCATAGGTATCCAGGAAGCAAGTAAAAAACATCTGTCAAATATGGCAGGCAGCAAATTAATATTCAGAATATAATAAAAGCTTTTGCAAACTAGAAGAGACAAATATCTTAATATAGAAAGGTATATGAGCAGACAAGTCTCTCTCTTACACACACAAAGATGATCTCTAAACCTTTGGGGAAGTTTCTTTATCAAAGAATAGCAAATTAAAGCAATAGCAAAACACTTTCTTTTTGATTGTTGCATTGCCAAAGATTTATGTTTATGAAAAGATGATCGTGTTGGAGGAGATAAGGGGCTGGTCGGGTGTTCTCGGGTGTAACCGGTGGGAGGACACATTGGTACTGCCATCAGAGCACAGTGCCACAGGGCAGAGAATTTGTTTCTCTCAGTGCCCAGAACCCAGGGCTCCGGCACTCAATGAACATTTCTTGAACAAATGGAAGGCGTCTTATCAATATAATAAAGAACCTCAAATTTTTTATATCCCTCTACCTAGTAACCAGCTCCCCAGAAAACCCTTAGCAAGCAGAACAAAGGATGTTTGTGAGCGTGCCCTTACTTGGTGGGTGTGGCTCATTCAAGGAGAAGACCGTATCTGAGACCCATGTCGCTGCGTAAGAGGCACGTCCTTGGCTAGCACACCCTGGCCATCATGACGTGAATGTCCCTTGAGTGGCTCCAGCACGGGCTCTATGCCTTAAACAAATCACATTGAGTTATAAGCGCAGACAACTGGAAACAAGTTAGATGCCACAGGATGACTACTAGTTTAATTATGATGTATCCATACCAAGAAATATGGCTGATTAAAATTATATATCTAGAGAATATTGTATTATGTTATTGATAAATACTAAATGAAAAGAATCTAAGGCTCTGGATACAGCCTAATAATTATTTTTGTAAGAAAAAACAGCTTTTACTATTGAGTTTCAGGGCTTTTTGCAGTTTTTACTTATTTTTTTGCTTTCCTCTTGTTTTCCAAAATTTGAAAAGTGTACATGTATTACTTTTGCAATCAAGGGGTGGGAGGAAGAAAGCTTTGAGAAAGAAAGCATGGTTAATGACAAAATTGTGACCAGCCAGGAAAAGTGGCAATGCCTTATAATAGTATTTTTCCTCTTAATGCATCATAATAGACCATTTCGTGGTGAGTATGGAGCACTCCCCCTTATTAAATTTGCCTGACTTTATTTAGACAACAATGAGGAGTAAAGTTTGCGCCATTGGAGACACTGTGTTTTCATGTTCTGAGGGTATATTTTTCCATGACTTGGAAAATCTTAAAATACTGGCTCCACTTAAAAAAAAAAAAAGAAGAATTTGCAATTCCTTTGACTGGAACTGATTTCTCCTGTGGCTCTCAGATCTGTAAAAGGCATTAAGGTGAGACATGGCATTGACCTTTATTCTTTGCCTAGGGTAGAGAATTTCCCTATGGCCGGCTCAGGATTTCCAAGAGGAAGGCGACTAAATGACCTAGTACAATTGCTTTAGTCCTCAGCTCTGGGCTTATCTTGATTAGGAGGAAGTGGATGTCTTGTTGTTCCAAATTTAGAGCATAGAATAGAGCCAGATGTTTGCGATCACCCCAAACATTAACCCATTGGAGCTTCTGTCCCATTCACCGCTTCGTGGAGATCCGGTTTTGTCCATCTTGACATGGAGTGAAGAGGCTTTGGGTCCTCTTCCCAAGAATTCCATCCTAGCCTGAACATACCCAAAAACCTCATTTTCCTTCTCAGTATTAAAAGAAGGCCAGACACACACCTCTTGGAAAGCTTATGAGGGTGATAGTCAAAGTCAAGGCCCTTCATGACCCCTCCCCTGTATCCAACCCATGGTCCAATCCGCTCCCCTAGACAGCAGCGTTTCAGGGAATTACCTTTCCCGTGTCCCCAGGGTCCTCTGGGGAGGCTCTCTGAGTATTAATGTGCCCTTGGTCATGGTTAGTCATTGTACAAATGTCTCCCAGAAGCCTGGGATCTCCTTGAAAGCAGCTTTTATGCCTGACTCATTTCCTTGGCTCAGTGTCCAACACAGAGCTGAGTACACTGTAGATATTTGGGAAGTGCTTGCTGAATGAGTGAGTGAATGAATGAATGCATGAATGTGAGGGCACTGACAATGACAGGGAGATGAGGGGGAAAGAGATTCTTTTTTTACCCCACTACACATTTTATGAGACCATAGACTTTGTAGATAGTTGGGTTCCTCCTGCTAGCTTCATCTGCAGCCATAAACAGGGCTACATTTATCCATGGAGCAAGTAGCCGCCAGTGGGGCCTGTCCTGAGCACAAGCACTGTTAGACACACCCTGAAAGGGTAAAAGCCTTGTCCTGTGCTTGTTTTGGATCATTCCAGTTGCTTTTCACCATGCAGGAGACTATTCAATTGGCAGAGGAATCTCTGAGCCCAGTGTTGCAACAGAAATAATTGAATGTAAAACCACATGTGCTTTTGGGACAGGGACACAGAAATTTGATTCTAGTTTTGTCGTTTCTTTGTAGGGTGATCTAGGGAAGTCTCCTTCTCTCTGGAACTCATCCACGTAATGCTGATTGTAGGAGGCGGGAGTTGCCTAATCTCCAAGGTTCCTTCCTGCTCCGATATGCCTTGTCTGTAATTTCCCTGATATCAGATTGATGGGAGGCTGACTAGCTTGGAGCTGCTGGAGAGGGTTGTGGATGGAGTTCTGGGAAAGGATCCCAGTCCTCGTGAGCTTAAGGTCAATTGTTTAGAAACCAAAAGCTCAGAAAAGCTCTGAAACCACAAATGGTCCAATCCTCCCACCAGAGGTTCTGTGTATTCTTGCTCAAAATTGTAAACTAAGAGCAGACATTTTGGGGTGGTTGGCAGGATGCATGGCTAGCTCTGCCCTGGGTGGTGGGCATAGGTGTGGCTCACTCATGGGGAGGGTATTATCAGAGACCCACATCCCTGAGTAAGAGGCATGGCCCCAGCCATCGCGATCCAAATGTCTCTTGAATGGGTCTTGCACAGGTTCTGTGCCTTAGACACCCTAAAGCAGCTTTTCAACTCACCAATTCACAGACAATGGCAGAGTCTACTGGGGAGAACTGAAACTCATGCCAAGGAGTGACTTGCAGCCTACGCTTTCTGAAAAAATTTCAAGATAACTCACATACTTAAGTTTCACCCTTTTAAGGTAAATAATTCTGTGCCACGAATGGTTTCTAGTATATTCACAAGGTTTTACAATCTTACCACTTTCAAATTCCGGAGTATTTTCATCATCCCAAAGAAATCCCCTATACATTATCAGTCACTTCCTGTTGCACACTGCCCCTCACTCCTCCCTAGGGCCACTAATCTGCTTTCTGTCTCTGTGGATTTGATTTTTCTGGACTTTTCATATAAATGGAATCTACAGCACATGGCTTATTAGGTCTTGCTTCTTTCATTGGACATAATGTTTTCAAGACTTTATACACTTTTTGAATAATTAAAATTTGTATGTGTGTATCTGTCTTCAAATAACAAAACCAATGTGAGCTTGGTGTGATCTACTGACCCCTCCTAGGCGGAACAGTTGAGGGACTAATGAGCTCAGTTCAGATCGTCTCTCTCTCTCTCTACCCAGTTCAATTTTGATCTTTTAAGAATTATATAGACATTTTAAGTTAAGAATTAAATCTAGTGACATTTTCATTTTTATCCCATCTGTGCTGGCAGATTTAAAACTCTTTTTCCAACCTAGGATGACTTAAACACATACACATTATTTTCTGGTCATACAAGGTTTCATCTTTTACTTTCATAGTTTTAATTCGTCATGGTTGTAGGCCCACGTCCCTGGTAAGCAGCTGTGGCTCAGGCAAGGGGCAGCCGCCCCAGGGGTAGAACCACCCAGCGTGTCCCGAGATCCTCACCATGTTGGAGCTTGGGACTCTGTGAAACGAAGCAACCAGCCCGCCTCCCTGGTAATCAGCCGTGGCTCTGGGAAGCAGCGGCCACCCCAGGGGCCGCTGGGGGGGGTCACCCAGCGTCTTCCGATATCCACACCATGTTGGAACTTAGGGTGCTGTGAAACCAAGCATCGTAGTAGTAAATTTCTTGCTCTCGTATGACACAATTTAATGTTGTTAGGATGAGTTCATGTTGTCATCCATTTTTAAAAATCCCTGATTATTGCCAAATGTATGTTATTTTAGTTAGCTTTGTTTGTTGGTGTGATGTGTTTGTTTTGTGCAATATGCATTGCTACATAAATTATGAATTTTTACCTCTGTCTGGCCTAGGGAAGCCAATGGCTCTGTGACATGTCAAAGATAAAGTTAGTAGAACAATGTGTGGGCTGATCATAGATGCAAAGGATGGGAAGACCAAGGGAGTACCAAAGATCAGGCATATGGTACACACTTGTAATCCCACCACTTGGGAGGCTGAGACAGGATGATAATCATGAGTTTGAGGCCAGACTGGGGCACATAGTGAGTTCAAAACCAGCTTGAACTACATAGTGGGGCCCTGTCTCAAAACACCAAGAGAAAAAAAAAGTCCTAAAGATTTGTAAGACTTGAGATATTGAATATTTGTGGTGGTTATAACATCCTTAGATCAACTCTGTCTTGTCCAGGGATCCTAAGGACAAGTATCACCCCGTGATGAATGAACAGAGAACCACAAAGCCTTGGAAGCTGATATCTTGAGAAGATGCCACAATCCAAGGCCTCCTGCTCCAACTTGGCAAGAAGAGAACGAAAATGAATACGATCCTCACTAATATCACACCCCAAGCCCTTTTTCTATTTGGTGACTGAGCCGGGATTTGCAGGGTAACAGCGTGAGTGGGAATGGGATGCCGCTAGTATATCACCTCTCAGCTTCTCTGTCAAGGTGGCTTTATATCCGGTACACTCGTCACTGTAAGAAAATGTTCCTTTTCCTCTTCTCCTGAGGGTGGTGATGAAAGTCGCACTTCTTCTGATGATTTTTGTCATCTATCAAGAATAATTGTACGGTACTTTTTCTTTGCCATACCCACGTGGTGAATTATACTAAACTTGAAATACATGTGCAACTTCAGGCTTGTTTTCCATCTTTCTCTTTTTCACACAGAAGCTCCGTTGCAGTCCTGGGCTCTCTTCAACTCTCAATTCCTCCTTTTGATCTCTTCAACCATTTCTTCTGAGTTCTGGGAAAATCGTTGACATTTGTCTTCTGACTTCTTACGCCCTGAAGTCTGGCCCTGGGATGGGCTGCCTCAGAAGCAGGTGCAAGTTCATTAGACGTGAAAACTCTCGGGCTGCACCCCAGCCCTGCTGAAACCACATCTGCATTCTACTGAGGTTCCCAGGTGACCAGCTGGTGACCTGTGTAGGCAGTGAGCGGGGAGCAGAGAGAGATCCTGGTCGAAGAGGGAGGTTCTTTCAGTCCCCAGGGCCGCTGCAGACCCTCCCACTGTTACAGCAGTTGTATTACTTTAGTGGGAACTTGGGAGGAAATGCAGTTCGGCGGAGGGGTTCGGACCCCCATCCAGGAGCAGAATCCACAGGGTCTTTGTGGCAAGACACTAGGAAGGGCAGCCAGTTCTGTGTGTGCTGACAGCAAATGGAAAAGACAGATGAAAGGTTACCAAAGTCCCCGCCAGGCAGATAGTTCAACAAGAAATAATCCTTGTGTTACCTTTCTGAAGGGCCATGTGTATCACCCCTGCATAGCCCTCACCCACACTCACTTCTCTGACAGAGTCACAAATGCCAACTGTATTTATTTGAAAGCCTCTTTTCCTGAGCAGATGGAAAGGAACAAAGAAGTTTTGGTAAAGCTGTTTGGTGTCAGAAGAAACTTGTAAAGTCATCGAGGAGACAGATGTGTTCCTTTTCCCCAGAACTGTGCCAGGGCTACGAGGGGTGGTCACAGGCCCGAATTATATGTGCTGTTGCATATGGAGAGAAGTCATGTTTTTTTAACTTTTATTTTTATTAGTAGGTATTTGTAGTACATAATGATCACATTCTTGGTGTGGAGATGGTACATGTATATAACACATTTAAATTATTTCTTCCTCTCTCTCCACTTCTTCTATCTCTTAGTCCCCTCCCAATCAGCAAAAATTTGTCTTCCTATTTACTATTCTCTATCTTCTGTTTTGCTTTTTATTTTTATTTTGGGTTTCTCCTGTAAGGGAAACCGTGTGATGTTTAAGCTTGTGTGCCTGGTTTATTTCACTTAACATTATGGTCTCGGAGTGCATCCAGTTTCCCACACATGACTCAGGTTTGTTCTTCTTACGCAAAGTGGAGATGTGTTCTTTTAAGGGAAAAATCCAATTGAATATATCGAACTCTCCTCAGATATGGCGGGGGAAAAAAACTCAGGAAGGCTCAAAAAGCTACGGAAATTATTGTAAAGAGAAAAAGAGTCTGTAGGATAAATTGGCTTGCTCTCTATTTAGTGCCACCAAACCCTTTATTCCCCCAGGGAATGTTGAAACAATACCAGTGCATAGCTCTCTTTATGGAACTGGAAAACATCCTACTTTTAAAAATGGTTTTGTGAAGTTGTTGTCTCAACAGGAAATTCTGGCCATTGTCACACATTCTTTTTGTTTATTATTAGTCATAATAACCCTCTACCTGTTTTTCAGGCTCTAAATCTTAACACAGCCTTTCCACACAAAGTGGGCTATTGCTCCTTCCTGACAATCACATGCATGGGGTGGGGTGAGTAGCATTCATGTGCCCATTTCACGGACGGTGGTACTCAGGTTCAGAGGAGTGAATAGACTTTCTCGAGGGAACAATGAGCAGTCAATGGCAGCTGCAAGCTCAGACTCATTTTTCCATTTAGGATAGATTTCTATTACACACACTGGGGCCAGTGTCTTTGATCCTTAATCTCATGACCCCAGTTATCTGGCCTTTCTGCAGTGCCTGTGCGTGGACCGAATATTGTAGAGGGTCGTAACCCCCATGTGCAGAAGGCTCTCTAAAGTTTTATGCCACACACACTGTGTAACTGTGGTGATGTTCCCCCTTTCGCTCATCTCTGGCTCCCTGTACAATGACCGTGGAAATCTCCGGTGCATTACACACCTTTAATTAAGCTTCTGCTAAGGATCCATTGCAGCCCCCAGCTAGGCGTGATTCATTATAGATTAGCAGCAGCTGTTTATTTTTGTTATTTCCTAAATTTGATTTATCTCATGGGGTGAGATGGGGTGCAGGAAACGCACTTTATTTCTGTTTTTCAGTGCTTCTACTTCTTATATTTCCACACCGAACACCCCAAAATTTCCCCCATGGTTCCCTTTATTCTCCCAGTTCATTGTAGACGTTTTCTCTTTCTAGAATACATTTACCTTCTTCACCTCCACCTTCTTCACCCTTCTTATCCTTACAGGAACCCAGCCCAAAAGGGGATTCCTTTGTGAAGCTTTTCAGACTCAACGTTGCAAACACTTGTTTTGCTAAAACCTAACTGCATATATCTGTCCTGTACCGTGAACCTCACACAGTCAGAAGTGCGTTTCATGTGGCTCCACAGATTTCACTAGACTGGGAACTACTTTGAGTCAGGAATAACATCTTATTCCTCTTTAGAGCCCCTGAGCTTGAGACTTTACAGCTGACGAAAATAATCTAAGGGCTGATCTAAATTCCACCACCAGGTAGTTTTAGTGCATCGGGATTATTTTGTTTTTGAACCAGACATCACTTTAGTTTTTCAGTTGATTGATTGGAAAGTCCTGTAGCGGTCTACTGAAGAAGGTAAGGGTGAGTTATCTTAGCCAAGCATTTTGAAAGGCATGAAGGACAGACACTACACTTACCTCACTGATTTATCATAGATGCTGCTCCTCTCTGTCTCCCACGTTAGATCCATGACTTTGTCTAGGACAATCGCATTTAAAGTCTGAATTTTCTTTATAGTCAGGTGTCCACTCCCACCCCAGCTTCTTGATATTGCAGCAGTTAATTATCACTAGTTCTCAACCTTTGCTGTCTGTTGGTATTCCTTAGGAAGCTTTAAAAATACTTATTTGAAATTTGCATGGAGTGCCTTTACATCCTTTACTGAATACTCTCAGGGAAGATTCTGAGAGATTTGGCAAGAAACAGCTGTGGGAAGCCAGCAAACCTAAGAGATTTTGGTAGTCTCACAGGGATGAGAGAGGTTGGAAGTATGATGAGCTATATTAGGTAAGTCTCATTGAATACCCTGGACATTTAGGTGAGGCCCCAGAAAGACCATGTCTTACTATCTGTAAAATAAAACTAATTTTCCACTAGAGAAAAGGGATGATGTTATTTAAAGGAAGATATGTTCTCAACATTCTGTTTTCAAAGGGCAGCAAACAAACAAAAATTACTAGAAATATGAGGAAGAAAGGAAATGTGTACCAAACAAGAATCAGTGAAAATAGGACCATGACACAGATAATGGAATTAGTAGACAAAGACTGTAATACAGCTTTAGCAGTATGTTTACTGACCTGAAGGAAGAGATTAATATCGTGAGTGAACCAATGGGGGAATATCAACAGAGAAGTGGAAGTAATAAAAAAGAACAAATATTTCACTAAATCGGATAACAGCAGATTCGATGCAGCAGAGTGAATATAGTAATGGGAAAGATAAAAATATGGGCATGTCAGCAGATGTTTTTCTCAGTACCTCAGTTTGGGTATCATGACCATCGTTAACAGTCAAATGGTGTGAATAGTTGACACCTTTGATTGGATGTGATAAGAATGTCACTTCACCTTTGTGGTCTTCTGCCCCCAAACCTATAACCCCAGTCTAACCCTGAGAAAATCATCAGACAAAATCCCAGCTGAGGTGCATCTCACAGAAACCTAATACTCTCAAACTTGTGAAGGGCAATAAGGAGGTAAACACCGCAAGAAGGAGTTTGAGAAACTGTCATACCAAAGAGGACCCAGCAGAGGCATGAGAGCTAAATACAGTGTGTATCATGGGACAGAATTCTGGAACAGAAAAGGGACATTTGGTGAGAACTAGAGAACTCTAAATAAAGAACAGGCTTTAGTTTAAAAAATAATGTTAATTAATTGTAATACATGTATTATACCAGTGTAAAAAGATGATAATAAGGGAAAGTGGACTTAGAATGCATTAGAACTCTGATGTTTGCAATTTGTGATAAACCTAAAACTGTTCTAAAATAAAGAGTTTAAGAAAATAAGCTAACAATAACAAGTGCTGTCAAACATGTGGAGCAAATGGAATTCTCACTCACTGCTGATAAAAGTATAAAATGAGATAGTTTAGAAAACAGTTTTAAAGTTTCTTGCAAAGTTATGCATGTGTTTATCTCTATCATGTACTTATGTAATCCAGCAATCTCACTCTTGCATATTTAGCCAAGAGAAATGAAAACAAATGTTCTCAAAGACTCGAATGTGAATGTTTACAAAGGGTTTACTCAGAATCATCGCAAACTGGAAACAACCAAAATGTCCATCCACTGCTGTATAAATAAATGAGTATACAATCATACAGTGGAATACAACAAACAATGAAAAAATAAACTACATCAAACAAAACATGGAGGAATCTCAAAAGCATTATGCAATGTAAAAGGAGTCAGACACAAAAGTTGATCATACTGTATCCTTCTATGTATAGGCAATTCTAGAACAAGCAAAGTTAATCTAAGGCAGAAGATATTAGACCAATTGTATTTTGAGCTCCAAGATCTGAAGATGAGGATTATTAAGGAGAAACAGGAGATATTTTCTGAAGTTACAGAAATATTTTATAATATGGTAGAGGTGTGGGTTACGTGGGTAAATGCATTTGTCAAAACATGTCAGGATTTAAAATCTACCCATTTCAAAAGTATATAAAATATATCTCAATCTTTAAAGAGAAAGTCAAATTTCTGAAGGTTGGAATTCTCATTTTAATGGTTTCAGATCTAGACTTTGAGATTTTTAAGCCAAAGTCTGTATAAATGAAATCCTGTATAGTCACATCCAATGTGGATTAAGTTCAAAATTCAGCACATACCAGGAAATCTGCTAATGTTCAAAATAAATTATGTATACAATGTCTTGCAGTGTCAACAATAATTTCTATGTACCCTGGAGATTTAGGACCTCTGAAATAGACTGAAGAGAGAAGCAAAAGGGCTTTATCCCTGCAAATGTCTGGGAATATTCTGCTTTCAAAATGATTAGCAAACCCCTAGTAGGAAGTAGCAAGGGTGAAGGATTCCAAAGTTTCTGCTTACTTGCACGGTTTCCTCAATTCTATTAAAAACATTGAGTTTCCATGTAGTTGATGTTAGTTCTTATGCCTTAATGTTTCTGGCTGTTTTCTATATGAGCACACAATAGGATTGTGTGTATCTGCTTTGGCCAATGAAATGGTAAGTGCCATTCATTACTGCTGGGCAGAAGCATTAAAGTTCTATCAGAAAATTCCTCATCATCCTCTCCC
The DNA here is from genome assembly GCA_004027295.1 of Dolichotis patagonum. Classification (NCBI taxonomy): domain Eukaryota; kingdom Metazoa; phylum Chordata; class Mammalia; order Rodentia; family Caviidae; genus Dolichotis; species Dolichotis patagonum. The sequence goes on from PVJX010014105.1 coordinate 15,451, forward strand.
TCGGCTGCAATTACCAACAAAATTTCAGAAAGGTAATATTGAGTTTCTATGAGCCCATGTAATCAGAAACCCCAGAAACCCCAGAAAGAGACATGGAGCATGCATGAAGAAGAAACCTTTGCTGTTTCAAGTCATTCATATTTGGAGTTGTTTGTTATTGCAGCAAAACCCAGCCTAACCTGACTAATGCTCCTTAAAATCTTCATACATATGAAAATGCCTATGCTTCTTGTTGTGAAGACTTTTTAAAAGTGGTGTTACATCTGGGAGGCAGAGGAGGGCTCTAAAGCAAGCTTGCAAGTTGGATGAGCCTGATGCAACCTCACTGTAATTATACCCTGCCTTGCATATTTCCAAGCAGAATCTGGGGCAGTTTAGCAAATCCAAACACACGCTGAAAACAGAGTAGCTAAAATAACACCAGGAGGGATGTGAATCCACTTAAGGAAAATGGGAAAGAGTTGTACCTGAAAGTTTTGCCAAAAGTCAAGAATGAAAGATTGACTCACGGATCAGGGAAAGTATTTGGGTAATAAAAGAAATTCTTGGTATCAAAAGGCTTCAAATGAGAAGGCCAGGAGGGAGGAGACCAATGATTATTCAGTGCCTGGTGTGTAGCAGAGGCTGGGCTACATGCATTGAAAATCTGATGTCTTTTTAATTCTCATTATGACTCAGTGAAGCAGAAACTGAGACTCAGAGAAGCAAAATAAATTATCTGAAGTCACGGTGGGAGAGCAAGGATTCAAATCCATCCATGCTCTTTTCAGAGCCACCGGGAGGTTGAGTCCGGCAGGATACATCACCACCGTTTGCTTCAGGGGCGGCTGCAATTTAACACGGCAAAAGATAGCATTGAGGTCCTAAGAGTTCGAATGCAAAGGTCTGATGGAGAGGCCCAAGGTCTTCAGAAAGTTGTTCCACACAGAATAGACTTCCTGTTCTGTCCCTGCAAGGGCACAGGGCTCCTTGCTAGTGTCCTTCTTGTCCTTGCATTCCAGGCCCAGATGCACACAGCTGTGTGTTTCCTCCAGCCTGTGGTGACTCATACTGGGACAAAAAACTGCTTCTTTCTTTGTCTGAATCCCTGTCCCCAAATCCTAATCTGGGGAAAGCAGCCTCCAACTCCCTGAACACAAGTTCCTGTCCGGGTGGCTGGTGCATGAAAAGGTGGGGTTGTTCTGATGTCGTCCAGGGACAGCAGGGCCCAGAACAAAGAGGAGATTCAGGGTGGAGAATATTTTCTCTCTGGCAAGGCTCCTGTAGCCATCTGGTGGAGGGGGCTGTTATTCAAACCTCTGGATCATAGTCTGTTTGTTTTTTAGGAGTTTGCAGCTGATTATGTTTGTCAAAATCCCTACAACCAACTGTGCTCCCTGGCTTCTTTCACAGCCAAACCTATGCAGCCAACACATTTCCTGGGCTTGGTTTGCAGGTCCTTTGCAGGGAACCAACATTATCACTTCTCCTAGCAACAAGAGGCTCTAGGCCAGGACAAGGACTATCACCTCTGGACATCTGCACCAGACCACCGAATGGCCTAACTGACATCATCCTGGGAGACTGGGGCCAAGAAGGGACACTGGGAAGATAGAAAGCTCCTGTGGCCATGCCAGCTGCAGTGACCAAAGTGTGATCTAAAAAGGCCTAAAAAGTCTAAAAAGGCCACACCAACCCTGTCTAGATATCTCTGCTGTGCAAGAAGGTTCAGTGTTAAGACCTCAGAGTACTAAGTTGAGTTCAGATCCAAACTCCATTAGTTTTGCAACATGGCATTTGAGTTCCTTTCTTCCTTCTTTGGGGATGTAACACCTTATCTGTCTGGGCTGTTGTGTGTTCACAAATATGTACACATAAAAGAATGTATCAGAAAGGCCTGAGACTAGGTCTGTACCTAGCAGACTTTCAGTAAGTATTACTAACTTCTGCCTTCATTTCTTCAAGTGTATGACAACTTGGCCTTTTAGCTGCCCTGGCTCTCAGAGAAGAGAAGAGGTCTAGTGTTTGTCACTGTGGGAACAGAAAGGGGAATGCTTTCCTCCCACCACCAGGGCTGTGACCCGTGTCTTCAAAGTAGCTGCTGAGGTTAGAGACCGAAAGCTTTTCACCCAGAGAGTAAAATCCAAATGGTGTGGTAAGACATAAGCTCAGTTACTCAATAGGCCTTCTGGTTGGCAGCCTGGTCAGAGTGATGGCCCAGGACAGCTGGAATGGGTACAGAACTTGGAGTCAATCTGTACAGAGAGAAAGGTGGTCCCTGTTGCCATTCCAATCACAAAAAGCTCTGCATCGAAGTCCAGCACCCCTTTATCCAACAGTCTGGATTCCAGGAATTTCTAACCCAAACATTTTTTAAAATTTTATTTTAACTACTCAGTGCTTTTGCCTTTTGGGAGTGAGGGAAATGGGGTTTGTTAAAATACCCTGCCTCTCTCTCTCTGCTCTCAATTCTCTTGTCACAGCTGAGGCAGCCCCCAAATTCTTGACCCTCCTTTCTCTCAGGGTAGTTGGAAGACAGCCCCATGGGCCAGGGCAGTGGTGGCAGATCTATGGTACATGTGCTGCTGCAGGCTGTTTATATCATTGAAAGCTTAAAAGGTTTGCTATCACTGTGCAAGGAAAAAGAAAGCCTTTGACTTATCCTTAATACCAGACTGATCTGTCAGTCTACTCCTTCAGGATGATTCTAAGTCTCTGCAACCAAACCCAAAAGCTTGAATGCTGAGCCCAGATCATCACTGAACCTGTGGCTATAGCTTTAGCTCTGGCCTCCAAATGTCTCCAAAAGCCATCTATTAGTTTAGATCCTCCTACAGGTTCCATTGATCAGTTAGCTCCTAGCCACTTTTTTTTTTTTTAAACCTGTGGTTCTTCCTGGACCTCCAGGGAAGACAATGCCTGGAGCCCAGCACAAAATTTGAGACCTACTGGTGCACCATCCCTGAACCCTACCAATTCCTTCCAGTCATTTCATTGCCTAAGTCCCCTGTGCTCTGGGCTGGAGGAACCCACTGTACGCAGGACAAGGCAGTGTGTGGATTACAAAATGACAATCCAGTGGGAAAACCGTAGTAGAGACTTTGGAGCATGGGAAGGTGGTCCCAGAAGGGAAATTCTCCACTCCAGCCCTGTCTTAGTTACTTTTCTTTTTGATGAGACAAAAATATCTAACCCTCAAAGTTAAAGGGAAAAAATGTTTATTTTGGCTAACAGTTTGTAGAGGTTTCAGTCCATAACTGGCTGGCTCCAGGGCAGAATACATGGCAGAGGAGAAACCATTCATGGCAGGCAGAAGACAGCAAAGCAAGCAAGCAAACTACCAAGGGACAATAGCACCCTTGTTCTGCCCCTTTTAGACTCTATCTAGGCTGCCAGACTTAGGGCTGATGTCAGTGGACTGATTTTGTAATCACACATTCTTAATTCCAGCACCACACATTCCAGATCCAGTCATCTCTGAAAAAGCCTCAACTATGACGGCACGAGGCCTTTGGAAGACTTTGAGACACAAACTGTAACAGCTCCAGAGGTTGGTGAAACCAGCGAAATGTTTGGGGGAGGAAATATGGTCTAACCTGAAATTCAGAGATGGACCAAGAAAAGACCCTAGAACACTCCATTTTTCTTTCATTTGATGGCCATTTTTATCTTTGCCATAATTTGCCTCTTTTTTAATGTATATTACTTCCAATTTACTTAATTTTACCTCTGAACTAAAAAGCCAAGGTAGTAGTTTGTCCTAAATTTAAAACTCTGTGTTTCCTTCAGGTAGAATCATTAGAGACAGAACCCTAGATGTGTTACCAGAAATCCTGGCTTGAGCTTTGCAGTGCCATTTGGGAGGAGCAGCTCTGACTCCGTGGAGCACTGATTTTCTCATCAGAAAAGCAGGAGAATAACTGTGTCAAGTTCACTCCCAGAGGCTCTGTGTGGCAACTATGAGCCTGCTCCATGAGGAGGCCCTGGCCATGTAGGGTTTTATTACAGCATCAAGAACTCCCTGTGGGACCCTTTCACAGCTTATTCAGAAATCAGAGCAAACCTAAATTTTCATTCTCCCATTTGGTGTATTCATGATTACTGGACTCAGTGGTCACCATGTTCCTTTTGAATCACCCTGGGCCAGGCTTGGCACTGTGGCTGTGCTTTCTCCTGCCACTGCTTTTAAGTAGAGAAATTAATTCTACTGTGCAACAAGGACACACACTCAAGGCATTCAGAATAAGCTGCTGTGGGGAGGGAATTCAACACAGGTGGGTTTGTTCCAGGGGCTCATTTTTTAAAAAGGAAAAGGAACAAGGACTGGAAAAAGAGGGAGAGGGAGAAAGTTCCATGAGAGAGGAAGAGAAGGCTTACTCTTGAAAACCTAATGAAGGTAGCATGTTTGCCTGGGCTGCTGGCCCGTCCTCAGTTCCTCGGAAAGGCCCATGAAGGAGAGTGCCAGAGGGGACCCAGGGGTCAAAGTGACTTTCAAGTACTTTTCAGCTTCTAAGGGAAACAGGAAGAAAGTTGTCAAAGCAGGGAGCTCTCAGAGGCTGGGGTTCTCAGACTTCCTGAGCCCTGTTGACATTAGAGAAAGTTCTCACCTGGCTTGGTGGGACAAGAGGAGGGATTCTGGATCTGAGTCAGGGGAGGGGCACCTTGTGTTAGCCCTGGATCAGTCACCTCTGCCCTGCAGACCTCAGTTTCTCTTTGTGTAAGACTGGGGGATAAGACTATGGGATCCCCACATATTTTTCCAAAATTGCATGTGCATGCGTACACTTGGTGTATTGATGTACCTTGCATGTTGGTGGTGGTGGTGGTGGTAGGAATCTGGAGAGGTGGGCAAGGATGATTTGTGCAGAGCTTGTGCTCCACACAGGGCTCCTTTGGAGGCATTTCAGTAGGGGCAGGGGCAGGGATGGCCAGGTGTGTGTTTTAGAAATACTGCTCTATCTGCCAAGGGAAGAAAGTATTTGACTAAAATATCTAGAAAATAAAAAGATTGACAATGCTAAATTGCCATGAGAGTGTGGAGTCACTAGAATTCCCATATTCTTATTCTGGGGTGGAATAGCACGGTGGAAGAGTATGATATGCTGCTTAAAGCATGGCAGCCAGGAAGCAAAGAGAAGAGAGGAGCCACAAATAAGAATGCACCCTGCCAGGTCACACCCCCAGTGACCCACCTCTTCATACAAGGCCCCACCTCCTAATAGCACAGTGAGCTATTGTTATGGTTTGTGTGTGGATGTACCCCAAAGCCTCATGAGGTCATGGGGGGCAGACTCTTCGAGGCAGCTGATTCAAGAGTTTGTGATTGGTTCATTGTCTAGTGCTGGGATTAGGGGTGTGAGTGCTACACTTGCCCTAGGGTGTGTAGCCTATACAAAGTGTAAAGGAGGAAAAGAGGCCTGCTCCTCCCCTTTTGCTCTGTTGCTTTTGATGTCTTCTGCCTTCGGGAACAGTTGCCTCTGCCACACCACCCTGCCTTAGAGCCAGCCGATTATGAACTGAAACTGCTGAAAACTGTGAGCAAAATAAACCTTTCCTTCCTTAATTTTGGGCATCAGGTATTTTGTCTCAGCTATGAGAGAAAAGTAACTAAAACAGCTGTGAACCCTTCAGCTGATTAATCCACTGATGAGTATACAATCCCCACGATCCAACCATCTTACAAAGCCTAACTTTCAAATGTGAGACTTTCAGGGGATATTTTAACAGGATGTAAATGAAACATGTTCAGAAGGTAGAATCAACACACCGCTCCAGCTGTGGTGATGTCCTCGGTCATTTCCCTTTTATCCATGGGCACCTAAATGGGGTTCCATCTTCTTCAGGAAGCTTTTCTGACTATACCCATCATCAGAAATGTTTCTATTCTCACATCCTGTGGCTCTTACACTGTTGGTCACGCCTGGGTCATCTTATGCCACAGTTCCTGATGTCCGGATGTCTCCTCATCACATATCCACACAGGTAGGAGCCATTTCCCTGCTCCCGATGGGCCTCCAGGCATATCTTAGTGATCAAATAACCGTATCCTAGGGCCTCACATTCACCAGCTGTGGTCAGGGCTGGGGAAGTTCTAGCTGATGAGTTCTAAGAAACCTTAAGGAAATGTAGACAGGAAACATGACATACCTAAATTGAAACTCAACTTTTCCATTAAGAAGTGTAAATCTTGGGACAATCACTTCATTTCTGTGAATCTGGTTCCCCAGCTATAAATGGAGTACTTCCCATCGAATGCATGTACCTACATGCCGACTTGATGACTGGGCCACCCAAACGTGGATCAGTTGGCTGACTGGCAAGCACTAAGAATATAGGAGCAGGGTGGAGGCCCAGGAGAGCCTCTCCAGCTCTTCCCAATCTGCTGCTTCCAGCAGAAAGCTTGTGGGTATAGACAATGCAAAATCACAAGAAGCAGTTTTAAGCAGTCTTGTTTGTTGCAGAAAAGGCTTGTGGACTGCAAACAGGAAAAGGGACCTGACTTTCTCTGTAACTAAAAGTTACAGAGACATGAGTGTGGTTCCACACCAGGAAAAGCCTTGAGTGGGAAATGCTCTTCGGTGTGCCTGGCTGTCTTAGGAGACGCCTCGGGGTCAGAGATCTGTGAGGGCCTGTAGGCAGTGCTTAGCAGGTACTCAGCGAACGAGGGGGCTACGTGACCTGTAAAATTCCTTACTTAGGAAGGTTGCAGTTTGGGTATTTATTTACTTATGTGTTAAACTTTATTTATTAAATTTTAGTTGTTAATGAGACCCTTCTGAAATTTTTCCCATTTGTTCTAAAATAAATATCAGATATACAACAGTCACAGAATGATGATTGTAATTTCTTGTTTCAGTTTTATTATGCAGTTTTATTAATATTGGACAGAGTTTCAAGTAAATTTTTACGATCTAAAAATGTTAATGGGTTGCCTGTCATCTTCAAAAGAGGAAAAACTGTTCACAAGAAAACTGTGTAGCCACAGCATTAACCTAAGGGTAGAAATAAAAAATCAACGTTTCCAGCAGAGCACATGGTTGTACTCAGAACATGAGGCATCCTGTTCTCTCTGTCTCGGTCCTTTCACAGACTCATCAAAGTCACCAAGAGGGCAAAACTAAGACCTAGACCAGGCCAGCTTGGAGAATTTGATAGAACTTTATTGTCTGTGATACACCAGCTGACAGAAGAGGAATGGACAATCCCTTTTAAAAGTATATATGGAGTAAGAAACTCCCCTACCCCCTGGCAATACTGCTTCTGGTTTCTTTTCCATTTCCCTTTCCCATCACCAAAACAATCCATTCCCTGCATAAATAAGCAGGACCATTCTTGAAAGCAGCAGATTGGGAAGAACTGGAAGGGTTCTCTTGTGGCTCCACCCTTCCCCTGTTTTCTTGGGCCCTTAGGCATTTTGGTGCTTTCCAGTTAGCCAATTGATCCACCCTTTGGTGGGCATGACCATCAAGTAGGCATGTAGATCCATGCGTCCAACTTCTGTGGTCTACATATCAAAATCTGGAAAGCATCTACATGGCAAATAGAAATGATGAAATATCCAAACACTTGACTCATACCTATCACAGAGGTTCTTAACCTTGGCTATGGGAGCTTTTGATTGTTCCATCTTTATCTCTTTCTCCTTTTCTGTGCATGATTACAACCTTATTTCTGAATCTAACGGCAATTAATCTTTACTTAATTTTTCATATGTACTCATAGTTATTTACATGATGATTAATAATAAGAGTTTATAATAAATTGCTTTCATCCAAAATGCTAAAACACCTCTCAATGCCTTATTTGACTTATTATTTTTCACCATAGTCTAAGGAGTTGGTTTATTAATGGGGTATTTCCATTATTCTGAAAGATTAAATGACTTGCTCGAGGATGCAAAGTGTACATGTGCTGATCTCAGGGTTTAAACATTTCTACCTCGAATCAAGTTCTCTGGTTTTCTCAGGATCCCAGGCAGCTCTTTGAACAAAGGTTTGGACAAGGAGGTCCTTTTGGAAAGGGGGTTGGAAGACAAAGAGCTTTGCCCCGAGGATCTGTGGAAGCTCAGGAGGAAGGAGAAGCTCAGGCTTCTCCCGTGGACTCCCCTGCCCTCTCTCAGTGAGACCCTGAGCTCATGGAAGCTTGGCTTCTGCAGTCGTACCTTTGGGCACACTGCATTCCAGGAGCTGGGCTTCCAGGAATTCCTGTAATCAGGCATTTGCTCACAGAATAAGCACTTGCCTGAGAAGCTTGCAGCAGTTGGCTGATGTCACGGTCCTGCTGCATTTCGGTCTCAGGCAATGAGATGCCCATTAGTCCGAGACTGGTGACACGTGAACTACATGTCCACATGTGAATTGCATAAGTGAGGACACAGTGTACATAAGTGCACATGTAATGTATATCTGTGACATCTATGTTTATAAAATCAGCAGATAAAATGCAGGATGCCCCATTAAATAGAATTTCAGATGAACAACAAGTTATTTTTTAGTATAAGTATTTCACATGCAGCATCTAGGATGTATTTAAAATTACCCCCCAACTGAAATTCAAATGTAACCTGGCATCTTGTATCTTTATTTGCTAAAATGGACAACTGCATATTAATGCAGATCGACTTTCTTATTCATGTCTATCTAGGGTGTTCCCAGTGTGTGCACACTTGTGCCCGTGAGTCCCGGGTCCGAGCGCACATGCAGCTGGTCTGTGAGAAATCAGCCAGTGGCTGGAAACTAACAGCTTCAACAGCTCCAGCTCATCTTGCCAAGCCAAACTGCTGGAACAAAGGAGGTCAATGGGCTTTCACTGTGAGGCTGTAGCTTGCATTTTCCCCCGGTACGATGTAGATACAAAATAGATGTTTTACAGGTGTTTAGGGCATCAATACAGGTTTGTATGAATGACCAAAATGGGAATACAGGACAAGAAGAAGAGGAGGAGGGGAATGGAAAAGGCTAAGAATGGAGCTGACCTCAGTTATTTGGAGATCCATTAAGTCTGAAGTGGCAGTAGGACTGCCAGGAGGCTGCTGGTCACATGGCCGGCCCAGGAGAGAGGTCCAGGCTGGAGAAACAAATTCAGGATGTTAGTGGGTAGGCAAGGGAGGAAGACCCTTGTTGGGCAGCAGAGATCAGAGCACTAGAGGACATCTGAGGGACGGGAGGGTAGTGATCCGAAAGTTGAATGGGGACTATCTAATCGGGTCAGGCTTGACTTGAGTACTCTGGGCTTCCGGTTGTGCCCGTGTCCATGCTTGAGCCTCTGTCCACAACAAAGTGAGGGACAGATGGGAAGAGGGCCCAGGACAGCAAGGACAGGGATGGGAACAGCTGCTCTGTATGGACTAGAACATAGAGATGCCAGTATCTTAAGAAGTGGGACAGGATTATCAGGCATCGTGGCTGCCCCTGGGCTGACGGTGTCCATTTCAGTCCTGAGTGTACCTGTGTATTTAAATAGTGCACAGCAGGGAGCAAATGGCAGTGCTGGGTCAGTGCCTGGGGATTTTTAAAGTAGGTGCTCAATAAACATGTTGTCTCTTTTCAGGGAGAGATGTTTTAGAGTTTCAGGTAATTTCCTTTCCTGCACACACTTTTTCCTACGTCAAGGAGTCAGATTTCCTTTTGCTGGGAAGCCCTGTCTTCTCTGCCATTGTGTTCCTGGGAATCTCAAAGGCATCAGGCCTGAGAGCTTGTTGTAGATCCCAGGTCAGTCAGAGCCAAAGTGGACAATGGCAATCCCAGGGGACCACTCCAGTCAGGGTCACCCCTCTTGTAGCCTCCCCTTCCTTCTGGCACAGCCTTGTCATCTCCAGGAATCTGGGCCTTTGCTGGGACCAGCACAGAGCATGTGCTGTATAAATGTCGGCTGTGATTATTTTTGTTATTACTACCCCTGATGTTTCCTGAAGTTGAATCATTGCTGAATTTACTTTATTTTTTTATCCCAGCCTTAGGCTAACACTTCAGCTCCCCCCCCCCCAAAGAAGGAAAGACTAACTCCAACACGATCTCTTTCCGGTGATTTTTAAATACTCACCCCACAGAGGAAGGCAGGTTTGCTTGAAGAGTTCATTTAGTTTACATAAACATTTGGCCTGTGGATTTACAAACAGTCCTAATGTGTACCTCTTGCTAGGTGTCAGGTCTCGGAGGGTTTTTGGCTTCTGTGTATGCTCATGTGGTCATTGACTCGTTCATCTGCCAGTCCCACTGGGAGGCAGAACAGGTTAGGGCCCTTTGCCATCTTGGATCACTGTTGTAAACCAGTGGCAAAACCATGCCTGTCACATAGTAAGTGTTTAACACTCATTTGGTAAATGAGTGAGTGAATGAATGAATGGATGAATCCTATACCAGTATGCCCGGCTTTGGAAGCCAGGATTAGACGTAGTCCCTCCAATCCTTGAGTGTGGTCCCATAAGATATGCCCCCTTCCGTTCCTGTCTCCTAAGATCTGTCTGGATTACACAGCCAATCATCAGAGCTGCCAATGAAGTAGGTAAGCACCCTGCAGTGGTCACAGAAGCCTTGCAGGTGGAGTGGTGCTCCCATGGAGAATACCAAGGAAGGCATCTCACATGATCTGGCTTGATGCCAGCATTAAGGAAGCACTGGCAAGAGGGAACCAGGTGAGCCAGTGTCGGGGTGGGAAATCCAGGGGTAGCAGAGGAAGCTCCAGGCAGGCCAACTGGGTCGTGCAAGCCACTGAAGCAGGTTCTGTGCCTTCCCATGCATGTGCACAGCATCTGGCATGAAGCAGGTGCTCAATAAATTGTACATTAAGAGAATGAATGAATAATACTAGAGTGGGGAGAAAGAATAAAATTTAGAAAGCTAAGAAACTATGGGGCTGGGGATTTAGCTCAGTGGTGTAAGCGCCTGCCTAGTAAACATAAGGTTGTGAGTTCAATTCCCAGTACCAAAATAAATAAATAAATAAAATAAAGAAACTATGGAAGGTCTCACTGCCTCTTTCCACCCTGGAACTGTAGATGGCCCCTTCTGGAAGGAATCTTGAGTCTAACCCTTCACCTCAATAACACTCCACCAAGTGATCATTTCTGTTCCTTGATCTCAATCTCCAAGATATGCATTTAGAATAGTGCTGCAAAGAAAGGATGAAGAGGAGAAGGAAAGGGAACAGACAAAGCTGCTGCTTTCAACAGCTCCTTGGAGAGCTCAGGCCTTAGACTCTGGCGCCTTTGCAAAGGGGCTCTCCCAGACTTTGAAAAAATCATTTCCTTCCCTCCTGCCTCTTAAGATGTGAGGGGTGGGGGTGGGGGTGGAGTTGGGTTCTGGAGGCTCTGGCAGCTCTTCTCTGAAGCTGGCCTGGGAGACAGGACTTGGCAGCTCCTCCTGTGGTCCACCTTAGACTCCTACAGGCCAGCTGCCCCTAACCACGTGAGCTTCTTTTAAGAGGCTTGGCTGACCCTATGTGCAGCTGAGAGGTCCTGGGACCTAGATTCTCTGAGCTGGAAGAAGTTCTAAGAAGCTCAGGGTTGGCGGTTCCCAGGCTGGGGTCCTGGACCTGTGGTAAGGGGTGTCTCCAGACAATTTCCATTTCAAGGCTTCAAAGAAATGTATGTAGCTCCTGTGTGAGGGCTCACAGACTCCTGAAAGGATCACATGTCTACCTTTCCCTGTGATCAAGTCAGGGTGGTCCCTGTAGCCTAGCATCATTGGAAGTGTTAGAGTTTTCTGGCGCAATAGAGAACCAAAAAGGACAAAAAAACAGGTTTATTGAGGATGTGGAAAGGAGCACACAACCCATGGTGGCTGGGCTGTCTCCTTCTACTGGATACAGAGAGGCAGAGGGTTATATGACCTCTGATCAGAAGTGGCGCATGGGGCGGATATTGATGACGTGTGAGGAAGCCATTGGAATTCTCTGTGCATGCAAACGGGAAAAAGAGTTGCAATTAGGGCTGAGGAAGAAGCAGAAAGTGGTAAGCATCCTCGCTTTGGCCTTCCGCCATGTTCGACCACTGCCATAATTGTACAGTAATTTATACTAGGGCAAGAACCTTTCAGGAAGTAGCTATTTCCCCATTGAGCTTATCATCTATTAGGAATTGGGCAATGTCACTTCACTCATCTTCAGCCCTGTGAAATGGGAACGTTTATGATCTCTCTTTTGTGGGGGAGAGACTTAGGGCCAAAGAGTAAAGCACCTTGCCCATCCAGCTCTCTGGTTTCTCAGCTCTAACCCTCACCACCAGGAAATGATCTCTGAGCTGTGTGAATACTGTGAATGGGCAAACACATTCATCACTAGTCACAAAAGAGGGGTTGGGAGAGCAAGCACTACTTATAAGGAGAACAATAAAATGGTGGTAAAATGGTTGAGGACCAGCTACCTGTTTTGGAGAACTAAGGCCCAGAGAGTGAAGGTCTTGCCCATAGTCACCATGTAAGCTGACAACTGGGACAAGAACTTGTTGAGGTCAGGTGGGCTCCTTGGGCCTGACTCCAGAGCATCTCTGGCCAGTCAGGAATCAGGGTAGCAGTGGGCTAGGCCCAGATGGCGACATATGCCTACAGGTCTCCCTGGTGGGGTATCTGATTCCCCCTGCCCCAGCAGGCTACACCCTGACAAAGGCCAGACCATACATCCTGACTAACCCTACTGGTCCCCACCTCTCTCCCACCAGCTGCACAGGGCCTTGGTCTTGCCAGACCACAGAGGCATTCAGAGCTGGCAGGGAGCAGACACAAGTTTCCCTCAGCAAACTTCTTCACTGATTTCTAATTCATTCTACAGCGTTTACTTTACAGTTTGCAAATTGCCTCCTTGTCTTCTACAGTGTGAAATTTGAGATCCAAGCTTGTTCTGGAAGTTGGATAAAACAGAAATAGTATCCTGCTTTGCAGAGGAGGAGAAACAGTTTTAAGAAGCACGGTACCTTGTGCAAGGTCCTGCACACGAATGAGAAACACTGGAGTCAGCAGTGGGAGCTGGCTGTTCCATGCCATCACTTCCTGTTCTACTTCCTACAAAAGAACTTCACAGTGCTGGCTCTTGCAAAGGATTCATATGTAACTGACAGCATCACTATTAACCACATCTTTTTGGGTGGGAGTAGACACATACGGGCACCTAAATTACAAGTTCGACCCTGTCTACTGAGATTGTAGGCCTGCACGCTGCGAACTTCTGCTGAGAAGATGTTTAGACGGTCAGGTCAGAAATGGTTTAGGTCCCAGACGCATAGAGTTCTCACTGGGAACCTGGAAGGACTATTCCCCACTGGGAGCTTTCTGTGTGCCCAGGGAGGGTGACAGTATCAAACTCATTTATGATGAAAATGATCAGGACCAGCAAAGTTTCTCTGAACAAATTTAAGGAGCATCACCTAAGGGTCACACATGGCAATGAAGCTTCATAAGCAACTGAGGCAGGGAAATTCACATTTATACACTAATGATTGTTAAGCACTTGCTAAGCAAGACATCCAGCCTGCCCATTCATTTGAACACTGCTTCGTGCAGGCTGATGCCACCACTGTCTCCATTTCACAGATGAAGAAACTGAAACTGAGATTTTAATCAGCAGCTGGCAAACGGCAGAAGCAGGAAACAGGATGTGAATCATTTAGCACCAGCAGGTAAATGCCCTAACTGCCTAGTTGTATTGGAATCACCAGGACGGCCAAAGTAGGAATTACTGGGTACTACTTCCAGAATTTCTGATTCAGTGGCTTTAGAATGAGGCTTCATAATTTGATTTCTATCAAGTTCCAGGTGATGGTATATGACAACTGGATCAGGGACCACACTTTGAGAACTACTGCGCTGTTCTGCCCCAGCAGTGGCCAAACCTCAGGTACGTGAGGTATCTGCACAGCTGAGCTGAAGCTGGTGGGGAGGGTAGATATGCTGATGCCCAGAGACTCCTTCTCCCTCAGGCACCGTACAAGAAAAGAAGGTCCTTGCACCTGCCTGTATTTGCAATCCTGCACGTGCTGGAATATTATGGCTAGGGCTACTCAGGTCCTTCTTCAGGGTAGCAGGGAGCAAGGCCATTTATCTGGGGAAGGTGCAGAGGACAGAGGTCAGGATGCCTCCCAGCTCCTTTCAATCAATGGGTCCTTTAAGCTTCTCACTCTCCTAGATTCAGGAGATGGTGTAGGAATATAGAAGTAACACAGCCTTCTAAACCTGAGAACGCAAGCCAAGAATATGTAAATTAAAGTAAACTTAATTAAATTTGTGTTTTTGAAAAAAAAATAAAATGAGCTTTAGAAGATCAGAAGCATTTCAGAAAGTAGGTTCACTCAAAAACAGGAATCACAGAAAAGAGTGAAAATTCAAAGGCAGTTCATATCCAGTTCTCCCAGAACTACACTTATTGACAAAACTATACTTTGTCCACTAATCTAGCTTTATAGCTTTGTCTGAAATAAGTCCTTCAGTCACAGAATAGCCCAAACATTGTATTTATACTTCATAATTCAAATTTTACTATCAATCTACAGCAATCAAGATTGTATTGTATTGGCATAAAGACAGAAAAATACAAAACAGAATAGAATTTGAGAGTTCGGAAGTAAGTCTTCACATTTAGGATCAATTAATTTTCTTCAGTTGTGTGAGGATCATCCAATGTGGTAAAAACAATATCCTCAACAAATTGTGTAGGGATGCCTACATCTTCACATGCGAAAGAAATTGAATCTATGCCTCATACACATAGAAAAACTAACTCATATTGAATCAAGGATCCAAAGATGGGAGTTAAAACTATAAAACATGGAGAAGAAAACTAATATGTTAATCTTCAAATTAAGCAAAGTGACATCTCCCCATTTATTTAGGACTGGTTTAACTTTTCTCAGCACGACAGTATTTTACAGTTTCCCATACAGATCTTTCACATCTTTTGCCACATTTATACCTAAGAATTTTGTGGTTTCTGTGCTATTATAAACGACTATGTTTTTACATTTTATTTTCCAATCTTTGTGTTGCTAGTGTAGAGAAATAAAATTGATTTCTATATATTAATCTAGTATCTTACAACCTCACTAAACTAATTTACTAGTTCTAGTAGCTTTGCTGTGGATTCTATTGGACTTCCTCCATCGATAATCACATCATCTGTGAATCAAGGCCACTGTACTTCTTCCTTTCTGATCTGAGTGTGTTTTGTGTTTTTTGCCTGAATGAACGCATGAGAATCTCTGATTCCACACAGGGTAGTGGTGAGGGCAGACACTGTAACTCATTCCTGTTTCAGAGTGGGGCGGCCAGCTTCACTATCAAGTGTGATGTTAGCTGTGGGTTTGGAGTTGCTTGTTAACACCTGAGGAAGGCCCACCGCTCTTGCTTCCCTCCTGGTCTTAGCTTGCTGAGCTTTGGCTAGGGAATGGATGTTGGGTTTCATCGAATGCTTTTTGAGAAAACGCAGTGGTGATAGCTCAGCGAGCCCCACCCAAAGGGAGCCCCTGCTTTCTCTCTGGAAGAAGGAAAGGGAATGAGGGGAAGGAGCCTCTCTCCTCTGGGATGTTCCTGGGTTTGGATCCTGGCCCGCAGACTCCAAAGCAGCTCAGACTGGCCAAGGCCCTCAGATGGGTGTAACCTCAGGTTCCTCCCTGTCATAAAATAGCAGCAGCTCAGCACCTTTGGAGTCAAGCACCAAGGCTGGGACTGGGGTGAGGAGAGAGCGCTCCCCACAGCCCCAAAGCTTTGGGAGGCTCACATGTGACTCTACCTGTCCCCCCAACTCTGCTAGGAGCAGTGCTAAGCACAGCCGGCTGTTAATCCTCAGAGCAGCCCAACGTGGGTAGGGGCCATTAGCACCTGTTTTAAAGCAAAGAAACTAAGGCTCAGAGAAGCAGAGTGACTTGGCCAGGCAGTGAGTGAAAAAGCTGGCTTTCGAGGCAACATCTGCTCAGGTGATGGTTCGTCTTGACCACTAACCTGATTGGCCGCAGAGCATTAAATCTCTGAAACCTTGAACCAAACGAAAGGTTTCCTCCTTTAAGTTGCAGTCATCAGATCTGTTACCCTAGCAACAAAAAGCTGGATAATATTGTCAGTGTCCTTGGTCACCAGGTCTCATCTCTGCTGCCTCAGAATCACCTAGAATGTTGGGTCTTTTCTCTAAATTCCTGCCCCTGTAGGTCTGTCTTGTGGGCAGCAGAATTTGCATTTTTTAATACTTTTCAGGGGACATTAATGCTGCTGGTTCAGGGAACATACTCTGAAGGCCATTACATTGGGTCTTGTTTCTGCTTCCACAACTTTGGGCATCAGATCTCAAAGCAGGATGATTCTAAGAGTACAAGAGAAATCTAAGAAGACACTGCCCAAGTTCTCTGGCTTGTGAAAGGATGCAAGTATCCATTTTCCAGGACTGGACCAAGCATGTCCAATGTCTCCCTGCCTGTGTGGGAGCCTCAGCCCCATTCCAGAATCAGTGAGCAGCTGTGAGTTGAAAGGGAGGGGGACATTGGACTGACCAGCAGTGGGAATCGCTGTGGGGACTGACTCATCGGAAAAGAATGCCTGACATTTATTCTGAAAGCTGTCTTTCTATGGACCCTCCACTGCTTGTAGTTCAAAATGGCCTTTTTTCACCCTCAACACATCTCAGTATATTTCAAGTGTTTCCTAATTTATTCTGAGACATCTGTATCAGAAGCATATGGGACATCAGATTTTTAAAGCCTCTGAAACGCAGATCATTGCAAAATAACAGAGAAGGAGGAAAAACAACAGAGTCCTTCAGCATCTTATAACAAAAAGCAGAGTCAAACCAGGCTTGGTGCAACCCTCAAGTTTTTCCGCATGTGACAACATTCCACAGTTGCCCTTAGTGTCCGAGGGGTTAAAGTTTTCTTTAATCTTGCAAATCTTTGGTCCTTGAAAGTCCCCGTCCAGCTGTACTTTGCCTAAAAGTGCCACCAGGGAAAAGCTGATTTTATTCATTCCCTTGCTCCTTATTGCGTGTATCACAAAGGCCTTGTGGCAGAGATTTCCACCCTGGGTGGACTTTGGAGTCACTAGGGAAGCTTCAATCCACTTGTCTGCCCAGGCTGCACTCCAGTGCCAGCCCCCAGAGTCCCTGGAGGTAGGGGCACGCTTGAGGTGAGCCCTGGGCAGCCCAGGGCTAAGCACCTCTGCTTAGGGAGGGTGAGTTCTTGGTGACTCCCATTGTCTTCTGCCCAGGTTTTCTTCACCTGGTAGTAATGCTGTTGCATTACTCGTTGCAGTACTCGTTGCTAGGTGAGACCTTTCTTTAGAACGCAGACAGGGCTGCCACTGGGGGCTTAGGTTTGCATGGCAAGAGAAGTCTTACTTGCTAAAAGTCTTTCTGGTGCCAGGCTAGTTTTGTAGGCTTCATTACCTTGCAAGACAGGTACTCACGTCCTGCAGCACATTCTAGGAGAGAGGATGTGACTTGCCTAAGGGTTTTAACCGTCAGGGGGTGCAGGTGGGGCAGGTAGAATTTAGAGTGAGGCTTGTTTCCCTCCCTCCTTGGGGCACAGGAGAACCCTTTCCTTCCCCAGGCAGCTTATTCCTCTTTCGGACACCTTGGAGCTCCCTACACAGCTGCCTCCCATCCTGGCTTCAACCCATGTGTCCCCAGGTTCTGCCCTGGGCTCTGCTGCCCACCTCTGTCCAGCATTCTGGGGTGAAGAAAGCTGTGTACCCTCGGTCTGCCTTGACTGCTTTTGAGGCTTCTGCTTCCTGGGGCCGCCTGTTCTGCTGAGGAACAAATGTTCCTTTGTGGGGGTGGGAGGAGCCATTCATGATGCTTTCCTGAAGAAGACACCAAGGGAGTCCCCTTTCACCCTTGGGACCACAGATGGGATCCACTGTGGCTGGGCAGCAAGGTGCTTCGTGGTTCTGCTGTTCCTGCTGTGACCAACGGTCATGAAGGGGTCCTTAGGTCCCCCTAACAGGTAGGACATCAGGAGAGGGACAGCACGATCCCAAGGAAACCAATAATCCTGGGCCAAGAAAGTGAAACCTTTGGTTGCTGCCTCAATGCTGCCATGAAAAGACTTTGAAAGTCAACATTGATGTGTGACATGAAGCTAGCGGACCTGGAGATGTGGCTTGGCTCTCAGGTTCCAGGTCCATCTCTCACAGCAGCAGCGGCTCGTGAGACCAGCCCCCGTGGTTTGCCAATCTGAGCTCAGAAAGTACTGTGGGCCGGGAAACTCTTAGTCCCTAGCAAACGAGGAGGGCCAGGTGTCCTCACAGCCGACATCTTCTCTGCATGTGACATGTTTGATTCCTGACATGTAACAGGAGCAGTGATGGCAGTCGGTCCTGTTCCAGGCTCTTTCTTTTGTCCTAGAGAGTTGAGATCCCAGCAGGTGGAGTCTCCAGGAGGCCCAGCCTTTCTCTCTGTGCTTCTTAGCGTCCTCGAAAGTGGCTCCCCATCTGCCCCACCCTGGACACTGCGCTTGGCCTTGTGAACAGAGTGTGACTTTCTCAGATCCGAGGTCCCTCACTTCTTCAGCAGAAGGCTGAGGCAGGACAGCTCTCCTGTCCTCACTCCCCAGGGCAGGCCATTGAGTGGGTGGTGGATGGCAAAATCCCTATGGGGCATCTCTCCAGGACTGGGCGCCCCTTCCACAGTCACTTAGTCACCAGCAGTGAGACCACCGTGTATCCACTCACAGATCTGAATGGGTTTGTACTTTGTCCAGTTTCAAGAGTGGACGGACCACACATCACTCATGGTGGAGCTCGCGGTTTATGTTGCTTCTGCTGTATGCACAAGCAGGTGTCATGGATGCTTAGGAAGCCTGCATGCCAATGTGGAAGCCTCGTTCCTTTATCTCAGGTAATGACTGAGGACAATGAAGCCCTGAGTCACACCTGGGCTTAAGGTAATGTCCTGCCAGAGGAGAGGAGGGAAGGGGAAGGGAATTTAAAAGAGAAACACATTGTACATTCTGCACATGTAATCAACCCCCAGGATGACTGTAAACTGCATGTACTGCAAACATGGACTAATACATTTTTTTTTAAAGCCTGTTACGTTTCCTAAGACCCCTGCTTAAACCTTCTATGTTCCCTGCTCTCACCTGCTTTTCCATGCCACTCTTTGTCATTCCTTTGAGGCGCTGCTTGGCTTGTCCCTTCATTGCATAATCATAAAAGACTAAACAAACAATCAGACAACCTTTTATTATGGAAGAGAACAGTATGATACCACCATTCCCCAGCTCCAACAACCAGCTCCTTCATTTCACCCCTGCACCGCCCACTGCCCCCACCCTGCGTAGCTCCCAGAAGAAAACCCTAGAATCACACCATGTAATCTGCAAGCGTTTCTGTATTTAGTTCTAAAAGACGAGGATGTGAAGAAGTAACCACTATATCAGTATTGCCTTTAACAAGGTAAGCAATATGAACCAGAGTCCCGAGTTCAAATTTTCCTTTCTGTCCCTTGAAATTTATCACTGGACTTGTATTGAAACAATACCTATACATTCCAATTGGCTGACACGTCTCTTAAGTTTGTTTCAACCTAGTTTTTCTTCTTTTCTTTTCTTGCAATTTATTAGTTGAAAAAGCGGATTGTTTTACTTGCAGCATTTTGCCAGTGTCCCACAGTCCATATTTTGCCGTTTGTATCTCCCAGGATGTTGTGTGGCATATTTCTCTGTCCCTTGCATTTTATAGAAAAGATCTAAAGGGAAAAGCAATGACCTTGCTATGGTTTTTATATGGCTTGTTTCCTCCAAAATTCATGCTGATGTTTAAACCCATTATGGGATATTAAGACATGGGACCAGGTGGGAGACTTGTGGGACGATTTACAGATTAGTGGGCCAGTAGGTTATCTCAAAACTATGCCTGCTGTAACACACAGATTGGCTGTGTCTCTGATCTCTGAAGCACTCTCTGTTTCCAGCCATGTGATGCCCTGCTATGCCCTGGCACTCTGCCAGTAAGAAAGGCCTTCCCCAGATGTGGTCCCTTGACCTTCGACCAGAACCATGAGCCAAAATAAACTTCTCTTGAGAACTTACCACTCCATGCTATTAGCAAAAGAAAATGGACTAAGACAGCCCTTCTATCATTAACCTAGTAAAACTTTTTATTCCAGCCCATTCCCTCCTGATTCTTGGTTATTATATACATATAAATGTTTGGATTCCTTTAACACTGCACTATAAATATTTTCCAAGTTACTATATGGAACTTTTATTGTTAATATTCTTAATAGCCAACTATTCTTCTTAAGTAACTTTAAGCCTAAGTCAATGTCTGTTAACTTTCAGGTGCTGTCTAGTTTGTCACTGTGATAGACACAGTGACTCTTGCACATCTCCTGGATAATTCTTTCTGTAGGATGGATGCCAGGGAGCGAGCATGTGGGATCCAACAGGATGAACAATTTTATGTGTTCTATACGTATCAATAAGGCGGCTTCTCAAACTGGTGTGCCTGTCGCCACCAGTGCGGGCAGGGTAATGAACTCCACCTCCATGCCTTTGTCTTCACTGGGTCACATGTCCACCCTGCACCTCCCTGAAACTCATCCCCCATTTAATGTATATAAATGATATTGTTGAAGATTCAAGATGATCCCACATTCTTGGTACCTTTCCATTGAGAGGTGGAGTCTGAGTCCCTTCTCCCTGAATTCAGTTGGCCTTAGGATTAGGGCTGGGGTTGGGGTTGAAGTTAGAGTCAGGATTAGGGTTGGGGTTGGGGTTAGGGTTAGTGTTGGGGTTGGGGTTGGGTTAGTGTTTGCTTGGCTGACGTTATATAGTGGAATTGATGTTCTGAGACTTCTCAGCTTGGTTGTAAGAAGCCCTGTAACTTCTGCCCCGTTGCATTAGGTGGCGTCTCCCATTGTTGATCTACCGTCTGCAGAGGGTGCCGTCAATGAGGCCCATCGTAGGAGCAGTGTCCAAACTTGCCAGGCTGTCCAGGCAACAGGCATGTGAATAAAGCATTCAAGACTTTCAACCTATCTTCCAAATGAGTGTCACGAAGTGTCCTCAGGTGCCTGAAGAGCAAGAGAATCGCTCAGCAGAGCTCTGCCTCAATTCCTGATGCTTAAATCATGACACGTATTAAACGGTGGTTATTTTGTGTCACTATATATTGGGATATCGTGCTGTATAATAATAGATAACTGGAACAGTTTCTTTTTGTGTGCTCCTCCTTTTTGTAAGAACTCATTTCTTTGATTTACTTTCCCAGCTTGCATTTTCCTAGGTATTTGGAGTTGCATGATTGACCTTTTTTTCTTTCAGTTGATTGTGCATCTGTAAACTGTCCTTGTTTCACCCTGGGATGGGACTGTGACTCTGTTTTACATACACAGCATGCCTGGGACCCTTCACATCGGCCTCTCACTCACATGCTTCAGCCAAGGGGACACCTATTTGAATGTCTGTGATGCTTCCTTCCAGTTCTGCCATGATTCCGAGTATTTGGGGTGGTTCGGTGAGAAGCAGGATTTGCTTTCTAAATCCAGCACTAATACCCATACCTATGACATACTGAATGCTCCAGATACAAACTGCGCTCACTTCAATGCTCTATGACGAGAAAGCCCGTCTGTATAAATACAGCAACCAGGAACCAGGGACATAAGGGAATTCTTAAACTTGGAACAGCTGCTGCAGGAATATTTTTTAATTTTTTTTTGGCCTTGAGCAAAACTATACTTTTGTGTTTGCTTTTCTGTGTATCTTCCATATTTATTCATAAAACATGAGCATATGCTGAGGACACTGAATACTGTAGTGAACAGGTTCTCACCCTAACTTATTCTAACCTATATTAATGCTTTCTTCTTAATTAAAGAATTAATAACACCAACTGCTATTTTTATTAGAGATTTAAACTTATTTCAAAAATAGAGATATATTAAGAGAAATTTGAAAACAAGGTAAAGATCCAGAGCTTACCCCTTGGACATAGTGACAACTATATTTTTGTGTTTCCATGCTGTTTTTACAACTCATGTGTGTTTGAATGTTTTTCCAGACTTTTTCACCTAATGTTACGATAAGTATTTTGTGTGATTCTTCATAAATTTTGTGCCCATCAATTTTAATGACTATAGAATACCTCTTCGAGGTTTATATTTAACTACTCTCCTTCCTCTTTTTGAATATTTGGGTTGATTCCAGTTTTTTTACTAAGCAGCTCTTTGATGAGTACTTTTTTGCATATGGCTTTTTCTATGTTTCAGAGTATTTTCTTAGGCTTGCTTCCCAGAAAGGGATTACTCAGTCAAAGCATAGGAACATTTTAATGGCATCAATGTATCTTTTGAAGAAGGTAGGTGTTCCATTTCACGAGGTCCCAAAACATAAAAGAGGAAATTTGGTTTACAAAAAAAAAAAAAAAATCCCTTGTTACACATGTATGTTAACATTTGGGTAAAGGGTTGTTCAGATAATTTTCTAGGTAATTAAATCTTGCCCCTTCAAATTAAATAAATATAAAAAGTTACTTCTTATTTTATTTGATTTTGAGGGGAGTCTCTGCTGAAGATGATTTTACACTTCTGAGCTTTTCTAAAAAGAGTCCATTAATCCAACCCTGACCTTTCCTCTTTATTCATAGTCCACGGGTAAGTGTTGGAAGGGGGGATCTGGGGAGTTGAACCCCAAACAAACAGAAAGGCGCATAGACACACACGGGAAACGATGTATTGGGATTTTGATGGATTCCCTTTCTACTAGAAACGCATCTCTCACAGAAGCTCTGCAGCCTCCTGCAAGTTCTCATGTGACTGAGAAGACTTTCAAGTGGCTTTTCCTGTATTACCTGGAAAGCCAGGTAAGACAGCCAAGTTTGGAGTAAAGACTGTGTACTTTTCTTGGGTGGTAGAGTGAAGTGGAATGCGTGGGGTATGATGACGAGCCCAGAAGACTCAAGTGCAGATTCCAGCCCTGCCCCTCATCTGCCTCCTGACCTCGGGAAAGTTAGCTGCTTATCTTCTCTGAGTCTCTAAAATGAGACCGACACATGCCACGTCCGTGGTAGGCTGATGATCACGTGAGGTATGCAGTGAGGAAAACATAAAGGCTCCTAATTCATGTGATTTGGCATAATCTTATTTAGGTTATGGTAACAGAGGCTGCATCAAACTCAAGATTGTATTTTAATGGCTTCTGGTGGGGATACCTGAAGTCTCACGAGTCATTGAGAACAGGAGTCCTGTTAGAGTTATCCTGTTGAGGTGACAAGGTAAGACTGGGGGCCCCAGATCCTGGGGTTGGATCCTTGGGGTCACCAGGTTCTGGAAGAAGGAATGGAGGTGCTTCACAGAGGGCAATCTGTGTGAGAACACTAAGTCTCCAAATACAGAAAGTGGAAAAACTGAAAACCAGGATAGGGAGGGACCATCCATGGAAGGGTCAGGATGAGCCTCATTTTCTGAAAGTAGCACCTTTTAAACTATTTAACAGTGAGATTTTCATGGAATGGTTGGTAAGAGTAGGGCCACAACACTAGGAGGAAGGAGTTGGAAGAAGGGCTCAGACTAACTTTTGACTGGAGCCTTAGTGGCGGGAGATAGATCAGATGGTGGCTGGTTCTCCTATAGCCAGTTCACACCCTGCCTTGGTCCTCTGGCAGCACTGACCCCTGTGCTACTCATAATAGGTGAGAATCTGGCCTTTTGACACACGATGGCAGGGAAGCTGGAATGGTTTGGGGAACCCATTCCAACGCCAACTGTTCCTCTTTGGTCACCTGGTACTGGGAGAGACAATGTGATAGTTAGTTGATAAAAGACCTCTGGGGCTTTTCTCCTTAGCCCTGGGATCTTGCTGGCACATTGATGAATAGAGGCATGCAGCCCACACGTAAAACTTTGCCCATGTCTCCTTCAACGGACCTCCTTGTCTGGTCAAATGGAACCAGGGGATTCCTTCATTGTCTTATTTCTTTAAGGTAAATAAAGGTGCAGGGCAGAGTTTTTGATTTTTTGGGCTTGGGACTGGGTATAAAGTTCTTTCTGGTTCTGGACTGCCTTCTCTCCAAAATCTTGGATTCTGAGGGCCCTAACTTAATAGAACACATTTTTTCTTCTTCTAAGGGTGTGGTAAGTGGGAAAATCCATCCAAGACAAGTCTTGGAAGATTGATTGCGCTGGAAACTGCAAATACAACATTGTGAGGAGAGTAGTTGAAATTGAAAAGTGTTCTTATGCAAGAAATTTCAAGACAGAGTTCAGCAACTAAGTGCCATGAGAAACAGAAATGTGAACCTTGAGGCCAATAGCAATGAAACTTTAGTGTGTACAAGAAGGACTCCATGGAACCGCTTAAAACTCCAATCCCTCCCCACCTCCAAATATTTGGATTTGGTAAGTGTTGAGCAGAGACTGGGAAGCTGCATTCTTAGCCTTTTTTCCACAAGTGACTTGGTGTCGGCGGGCCACAGGTTAGAAAGCACTAATGTGAACTGTGACTGACCAGTGCTTCTTGGTCAAGTGGAGCCCTTAGGATTCATTATAATTCCATGATTTGGGATGTGTGGGGGGAACTAGGCAGGAAGGAGCCCCAAAAAGTAGAGAAATGAACCCTGGATAGGCTAGGGTTGGGCTTTGTCTGGATTAACTGTGACGCTGGGAAAATCCCTTTCTCCTTTTGGGCATAAGCAGAACTGGGCTTGAAGATTTCTGAGCACTCTACTAGATCTGATATTCTATAACTCTAAATCTGATTCTTTGATTAATAGACAGATAAAAGCATTAAATAATAATAACAAAATAGGAAAATATTCAATGAAGTGCTAAGCACCCGAGTCATTCATTTGGTGTATTGAACCATTCTGTGTTATTATGACTATTTTTCAATTCATGCAACTTGAGGAGCAGAAAAGATAAGTCAGTTGCCTAAGGTCACAAGTCAGTAAAGGACAGTATCTCAATTTAAACCTATCAAATAAATTAACTCAATAAATAAACCTGTACAGCCTAATTTTGGATACTTTACACTGCTCATACACCAGTATTGCATAGTCTTCTGTGTCCTTTGGAAATGACCTCTGTCTCCTCTTTTCTGTCTCCTTTTTCTCCTTTTTTGGAGGCCCAAAGTCATCTTTGATATTAAAAGCAGTTCCCAGAAAGGCAATGTTCTTGCACTCACCTCTGACTCAGGCTTTTGCGTCTATTCAAGCTGTGGTTATAGCAGCCTTGTGTACAGCCTGTGCTCTGTCTCATTGACCAGGATATGTAGTTAGTCTCCTAGGATAGAGAATTCATGCCCTGGAATGCACACTAAGTGTGAGACTTCTGATTTTTCCTAGGTTCTGGACTGCCGGTCTCCCAAATGTTTTCCTGCCTGATTTATCATCCAGAGGGCTGGCCTCATGTTCTCCTGATAGTGCTTCTTAGCTCTTGCTCCTCTGTCTTCACCAAGGTTTCTCCAAAGCAGAGCCTAATCAAAGACAGTTGTGCTATTTTATGAGGGAGCTAAAAAGTCCCAGGAACAAGGGAAGGGAGAATGAAGCAGGCCAGAAGGAAGAGTAAATATGCAGTATTCCTTGACAATGCATTTACATTCTTATGAAGCTGTCTTTTGAGCAATTGCTTTTCAGGGTGGTTTATCTGGGAAAGGAAGGGAGAAATATTTATTTACCCACTGTTTCCATCTCCCATTGTTCAAAAGTTTGCCGCATAATATTTCTCTTGCACTTCCAAGGGGCTCGTGTGTGGCGCTAAGTGAACCCTGCAGCACCTCATGCCTGGGAACCCCTGAAGTCCCAAAGTGAGAGAGAAATGAACACTGGGCTGCAAATTAAGGCATCGTAAGGCTGCACCCATGCTTGCTTGAAGTCCATTCTGAGGTGACCTGCACGGCAATGGCTGTGGTGGGAACAGACATTCCCCTGGGGGGATGTAGTCCTCAGGGGACATGAAGTGGTGCCCTAGGGATTTGAGAGGTGCACTGGGCTGGTGTGACCCACTGGGCGCACTACTTAGGAGGTTCCTGCCCTCCCAGTAGACGCAGCCCCTACTGAGTGGCCACCCCCTCATCTGTAGTTTTGAGTTCTATAGCTTCAGCTACCTGCAGATAACTGTGCTCCAAAAATACCAGACAGAAAATTCAAAAAATAAACAACTCGTGAATTTCAAATTCCATGCTGTTCTGAGCCTCACTTCACCTCATCATGTAGACGTTGAATCATTTATACCATCACAAGAAGGCTGAGTGCAGCTTTACCAGTCCAATCATTTAAATACAGAATGACTACAAATTTCATTTCCCATTGGTTTTTATAAGGTAATACAATGGGAAATATAAATCGACAATTTTATCGAATTTATTCAATACAGGAATCGATGAGTTGGAATGATACCTGTTAAGTGGTTGATAAAACTTACGAGGGAAAGATACTCCAGACTTTTACTGAATTATATTGTTATAACTGTTTTGTCTTATTGAGTTATTGTTGTTAATCTCATAAGGTGCCTCGTTTATAGATTAAGCATCATCATGGATTGTGTGCATGGAAAAAGCATAGGGTCTGTAGGGTCCGTCTGCAGTTTTATGCATTCACTGGGGGTCTTGGAATGCAATCGTGTGTTTAAGGGAAGATTGTGTATTCACTGCTTTCATGCACCTTCCATTCCAGAAAACATGTTCTCAGTTTCTAAGAGGAGAAGTTCAAGTCCAATAGCCACAAAGTTATTTTCAAATTCACAGCCAACTAAAATCTCTGGAAGCAAAAGAGTACCTCAAGTTACAGTCTCCCCAGCTATGGCTGGTCTCTCCTCCCTCCCCCACCAGCCAGTCTAGATTTCCTTTGTTCTCTGCCCACACTTTAGATGAGCCGGTTGGCTGGTAAGGGTGACATGGACCTTCAGCCTTTAAGGCTATGATCTTCCAGTGGCTTTCATTTATTTTTGTGCCCACTTGAGATCATTATGGGATACAAAAGTGCCAAGAAATACCCCAAGATTTTCCCTGAGTTCTAGACACATCCTTTCTAACTGCACAAAGTTTCTGTTCCTAGGGCTTCTGGTAGGATGTCAGAGCACACTTTCCACAGTTATATAGTCTCTCTCTCTCTCTCTCTCTCTCTCTCTGTCTCTCTCTTTCTGCATGCTTTCCCACTGTATAAGCTCAGTATGACCTGGTACTGGACATTACTTCAAGTTTAGTGACCTTACTGTATCCTTTGGGGAAATTCTTCTGCTAGACACCAGCACCACTCCCAGCAAGAGCTTAGGCTTCTGGGAGAGTTAGAGAGCTTAATCTATCCAGACCCTGCAATATCTGTGGCTCCGAATCAGAGGATTCAACTGACTGCTGATCAAAGCTTTTTTTTTTTTTTTTTTTTTTTTTTTTTTTTTTTTTTTTTTGTCTTTTTGAGACAGGGTCTCGCTATGCAGTTCAGGCTGGCCTTGGGCTCACTTTGTAGCCCAGGCTGGTCTCACACTTGCCACAATCTGCCTGCCTCAGCCTCCCAAGTGCTAGGATTAGAGGAGTGCGTTGCCATGCCCAGCTTGATCAAAACATTTAAAAAAAATCCCTCTGTACTGAAAGTACACAGAAGTGTTTCTGGCCATAATTCCCCAGACAGTATAGTTCAACAGCTAGTTACATAGGGTCATCATTGTACAATTATCAGTAATCTAGAGGCAATTTAAAATACAAAGGACAATGGGTATAGATTATATGCAAATACTATACATAGCTTGTTACATAGGAGACTTGCACATTCTTGGATTTTGGTATCCATGGCATACTGGAACTTATCCTCTGCAGATACTGAAGGGTGACTATTCTAGCCAGGGGAGACAGCCATGTATCAATAATGGCCATTCAATAACTGTGCCTACCACATTCTGGAGGAGAGTGTCTGTCTTAAGTAGAGTTACTTTTTCTCTCATTGCTGAGACAAAGTATCTGACATCCAAAGTTAAAGGAGAAAAGGTTCATTTAGTTGATCGTTTGTTAAGGTTTTAGTTCATAGTTGGCTGGCTCCAAGGCAGAGTGACATGGCATAAAGACACCACAGAAGAGAAACAGTTCCTAGCAGACAGAAGGCAGCAAAAGCAAACAATGTGAACCACTATAGGTAACTATAAGCAAGCTTCTTTCTGTCCTTTATATCTTATCCAGGATACCCATCCTTAGGCAGCATGGCAATCACATCCTTAAGCCTAGCATTGCTCCATTAGTCAATCACACATTCTAGATCCAGCCATCTCTGAAAAATACCAGCTATGACTACATGAGGCATCTAGACACAGGCTGTAACAGTGCAGTGCTACAACTCAGCATCAGGTTGTCCCTAAGTTAGTGCCCTAACTGATTCTTCTACAGAGTTTTCTACTGTTCTGAAAGCCAACTGTCTCTGGGTGATGTACATGCTCAAACCAATGAATTCCTTGGTCGTTCACCCATCATCACACATTTTTGCTACAAAATGGGCCCTTTCATCTGAGGTAATAATGTGTGGACACAACAGTGATACAGCAAGTGTTTTACAAGCATTCGGATGGTGGAACTGGCAAAGGCAGCTGACCAGGGAAGGCAAATCATTTCCAATTAGGTGTCAGTGCCAATGAGGAAGATTTGTTCAAGAAAGGGCTGAGAAAGCAACCTGTTGTCAAGTGGTTGGCTGGTCTGTCTGTGAAGTGGCACCATTATGAGGACTCAGTGTCATCTTCTGCAGCTGGCAGCGGGGCATTCAGCCATGCCAACAGCTGGACCTGCTGCAGAGGGACGAGGTGTCTGATGTTTAGCATTTGTCTGTGCCTTCACTGTCATTGTTTAAGCTTCCATTGTGCAAGGCATGGGGTAGCTAAGCAGAGGCACTGATTGACACCCATGGGGTGAGTTAGCCAGTCTGCCTGGCTATTAAACGGCTCCTCTGCTGTGGATGGCTTGTAGCAAGGACTGCGAGATACACATTTTGGGCTCATTTCTATAGGTCAATCCACATTTCTCTTCCTGAGATCTTTTTTTTAAAATTTTATTTTAAAGGGGGTAAAATTAAATACAACAAAACAGAACAGAATGGGGCATAAGAAAGCATAAATTTCAAAGCTAGACAACCAGAAATCTTCACTATCTGTCATATTGTCTCTTGTTTTCTTCCAAATGGTTGTCCATATCTTTGCATATGGAGAGTTCATACTAAATAACATAGCCAATCTTTTTACAAGATGTGTAGTTCACTGGCTCCCACTTGCTGGGGTGTGGGGAGACATGGGATGGGGGACAGGAGGACATGAGATGTTTGATTTTTAGGCCACCGGCCGGCAGGCTCACAGCTGCCCTCCAGAAAGGGGAGGAGTTCCTTGTTCTCCCTGCCCCCTGAGTCAACCGCATGGTGCAGGTCCCGAGGTGCCAGGGTCTCTCCCCTGCAGGACCCCTAAAGTCTGCCATACTCACCTGCTATTTCTTTCTGATGAATTGACTATTCCATTTCCAAAGTTCTGAAATGGCCAACAGACCACAGAAAGAATTCTCTTTAGGTTCCTGTTTGAAACCAGCAGCTATAGCAATCTGCTGGCCTTGCTTCAGGGCCACTCCTGAGATCTTCTTATCCTAGATCGTCTATTCTTATCCTTTAGGATAAGAATAGACGATCTAAGACCTCAACATCTAAGACCTGCGCCCACTGTTCAGGAATCTTCATTTATCTAAATACATCACTCTTCCATCCTCCAAAAAGGCCGATCAGGTGCTCCTCTCCTGGTTCTACCCCCCGGGGGTTCTCTTCACCATTGTTCTTTAGGGTCACCCTTGAGAAGGCTACATTACAGCAGCAGCCCGGTCATAGCAGAGTGAAACACTCTCATTCTTTCTTCCTTTGCTTACTGGTTGTAGAAAACCACCCATGAAGCCTTAAGTGTGCATACAAAAAAAGGATGTTGGTGCAAAACAGTAGGTGAGATGGGCGTCTAGGCCACCTGTTCACAAAATTTACCTGTGCTTTTTATACCTGTTGAGGCCTGCTCTCAACTATCTCTTTGGAACAGACATAGTGAACTTTTGTGGAACCCTTACGTTAGTAACTTGACTCTTGTCTAGGAAGAAAAGTCAAGTGGAAGTCCTTGAAATGATCTACTTTCCTCTACTTAAAAAGAGTAGATAAGAAGCAGTGCTGCCTCCCAGGAAGTATTTTAGAGATTAGAGCCACCACCAAGACTTACACGGTGCAGGTAAGGTAGGTTCTTTTATATTTCCAAGAACTCACATATGTGGACCTGCGAATGCCAGATGCATTGTGGCAGATGAGAGTAGGCTGCCATAAACTCATCCAGATGGGACCATCAACTGCAGCTGCCATGGCAGATGCGG
>PVJX010014106.1:0-19460 GCA_004027295.1 Dolichotis patagonum
GGAAAAGCAGGCTCCTAAAAATCCTTAGGGTATGCCTTCATCCGCCTTATTTATCAGATCTGGCACCAGGTAATCACTGACCCCCCCACACACACATTAAAATGACTGTGACAAGTAAAGATTTTCAATGAACTCAGGAAACAAGGCAGCCACAGTGGTGCAATGAAAGATACTCACGAAAGAAGATTACCAAAGCTGCTGCAGAAAGTTGCAAAAATGATGGGACAAGTGTGGTTGAAGGGAAAGAGAGCTTTTTGAGGGGACTTAGTGTCAATGTGTCTTTTACTGGAAAGATATTTAAAATTTAAACATTCACTGTACATTTCAGTCACAACTGGAACATCTATTTCTGGGCTCTCTTCTTTCCTTTCTTCTCTGTGTCTTTGCCAGAACTACATTATTTTTGTTATTGTGCCATAGTGATATTTTAACTAAAATTACTTGATTTCCAATACAAGGGAGGTAACATTCCAAGTCCTATGCCTATATAAATCATTTATTCCTCACAAGAGCCTATAAGGTAGGTAGTACTAATGTATCCACAAATTGAGTTGAGAATCTGAGGTAGAGAAGGGATAAGTACTTTGGAAAGCTTTATCCAGCTAAGAACTGCTAGGTCTGAGCTAATATCTTTTACCATACACCCAAATATCAGCACTTAGTGGACATTCATACACTATTAGTAATAAGTACCAAGTATATTTAATAAACTTGGCAGTAGTATGAAAAGAAAATGAGATTTTTGATTCTTTCATACATTCTGCTGTGATTTTAGTAAAATTCTATTGAGTGTATGGGTTATTTGAGAGGAGAATTGGCATAGTTGTAATGTATAAATTATCAAACTCATAAACACTTCATGTTTCTCCATTTGTTTATTTGCTTTTCCCTTTGGAGTTTAGGGTAGGTAATAGGAACCAGAATTTTCATTTGCACTGAGGTTTATCACTAGTCCTTTTTTTTTAAACATAGCATTCCTACGTGGGTATGTTACACAGTTTAGGGTTTAACTCACGAGGAATCCCCCTGCTTCAGTCTTCCAGAGCACTGTAATTATGGGCATGGAATTATAGCTTATTCATTCCTTTTTGAGCCTTTTTTAAGAGTTTCATAATTTTACAAGAAAAGTTTTGGTTTTCACAGTTTTCTTATGATGTCAACATTTTTAGATATGTTATAAATTTAGTCACATTACAAATGCTATCTTTTGTACTTCATTATTGTTGCTACAAGGAAAATGCTTGATTTACATAAGTCAATATTGTGGGCTGAGGATATGGCTCAATGCCATGGTGCCTGTCTGGCAAACACAAGGTCCTGTATTCGATTCTCCATACACACAGATATATATATATATATATATATATATATATATATATATATATCTGATAACCTTGCCTAGTTATTTCACTAGATCTAAAAACTGCACACTTATTGAGTGCAATTTTATGTAGATCATCCTATCATTGCAAATAATGATACCTTTGCCTTTTATAATCCATAAGCAGCTCATTTATTTGTAGTATTGTGATGGCTAAGATCTTCAGTGCTGAGTTTTAAAGAACCATTGATAGTGATTTCTTATTTAGATCCTAAAGATAATGGTCTAATAGCTTCTATATTAAGTAAAATGTTTATTGTAAGATAACAGATGTTTTCTTTAATTAAGTTAAGAATTTTGCTTTCATTTTAACTTTGCCAGATTTTTGTCTTTATTCAGAAGAGTTGAATTCCATCACATATTATTTTTAGAATCAAGTAACATAATCTCTCAGTATTTTTTCCTTTACCTTTTTAGTATTTTAGGGTTTGAATATTTGTCTTTTGGCCTCTTGTTTTTCTGATGGGATGTTAACCTTCATTTTATATCTTTGTGAGGTATAATGGAAATACGTACTTTCAAGGGCTACAATTGTATGGTTTTGGCATATTTAAGTATTATGAAATGATTACCACAATTAAGTTAATTAACAAATATATCATTTCATGTGATTACCTTTGTGTGTGGGGTGTGTATGTATGCTTGTGTGTGTGTGTGTGTGTGTGTGTGTGTGTGTGTGTATGGTAATAATACCTAATATTTACTCTCAGAAAATTTAAAATTTACAAAAAGTTTTTATTAACTATATTCACTGTGATGTATAATACATCTCCAGAACTTACTCATTTTATAAGTGGAAATTTGTACTAATTGACAGGAACTTTCTCATTGCCAAAGCATCTAAGTTAAAGAAAGAAAAGTTTAATTGGCTTACAGTGTGTAGAGGTATCAGCTCATCGTTGACCGTGTCCAAGGCACGGTAGCATTATAGAGGAACATCAAAGAGGAGAAACGGTTCATGGTAGGGAGAAGGCAGCAAAAAGCAAGTGATGAGCAGCAAGCAACAAGCTGTGACCCTCTTTCTATGTCATGTCCTATCCAGGCTCCCCACCCTGAGAGGAGGTAGCACTCACACCAAAGGTGGAACCGTCTTAATCCTCTCATAACATCATGGATCAATCCCAGTATCACGTCCTTGATCCCAGCATCACACACTGTAGATCCAGCCACCTCTGAAAATCCCCAACTGTGACTGCATAAGGCTGTGGGAGAAAACTAAATGCAAGCCATAAAACATTCCTATGTCTTAGTTCTCAGGAAATTCCTTAATGTTTTACATAGCGGCTTTGCTAAGTTACATTTCCACCAAGAACATATAAGGGTTCACTTTTCCTCCCTTCTTTTCCAACAGAAAAGTCTTTTGACTTTCTGATAACAAATATTCTAATTAGGTGCGAGGTGATATTTTCTTGAAGTTCTCATTTACATTTCACTGACAGTGATTTTGAGTACATTTTCATATACCTATTGTCCATTTGCATGTCTTCTCTTGACAAATAGCCATTTACTATGGATCTGTTTTCCACTTTAATTTTGAATTGTTACTGTTTTGTTATTCTGTGAACTACTTATATGTTTAGATACCCCACTATGTTATTTGCAAATATTTTTCTTACTCTCTAAGTTGATTTTTTGTTTATTAATTAGTTTTGATTTTGTTGTCTGTGCCTTTTTTTGTCTTGTCAAAAAGAAAATCATTGTCAAGGTCTGTGTAATGGAGACTTGTTCTCCTGTTTCCTTCTATGAGGGATTTTGGTTATTTAAGTCTATTTTGAATTTATTTTTATATAGGATAAGAATTGAATTACCTTTTTTATGTATGTGTACCTACAGTTTTGCCAATAGCATTTATTAAAGAATCTATCCATTCCTCATGTGTATTCTTGATCACTTTTAATATTTATCAATATTTCTTAGTCTCTCCATTTTGGTTGCATTCAAGATTTTTTTAATCTATGCTGTATAGCACTTTGACAGTGATGTGCATATGCCTACTTTTTGCTGTATTTTTTCTCCTTGAAATACTCTGAGGCACTTAAGATTTCTGTGTGACAGAATTAACTTGATCTTACATTTTTTCCAGTTCAGATTATAAGTATCTCATTTGTAATTTACTTTTGGCTGTTTTTAGCATTCTCATGTTTCTTCTGAGATTAACATAGTAAGTCATTGTGACCAGTTTTTCTTTATATCAAAAACACTTGTTTTAATGACTGTTTAACAGACATCTACACACACACACACACACACACACACAGACAAATTCTCAATTATTTGCCATATAAGCTTCTATTTATTTGGGAGTACTTGTAATTTATTGTTATAATGGGTCCAGTTTCTTTTTTACTCACAAAATTATAAATTTTGCTTGTAAACTGTGTAATGCGTCAGTTGTCCTATAAGGCATCTAGATTATGGACCCTTCTTTAAAGGGTGTTGATATTTGTTCTGGTGATTGCTTAAGTTATTTTAAAGCCTTTTGATTTTGAGAGGGATGATGTTTTCCTCTGATCTGTTTCTGTTTTCAATGTAGTCCTAAGTTATCGACCTTACTCCGGTTTATTACTCCACAGTAGTATTCTTTCTGTGGTTACCAATGAGTTCCAGAGGCATTCAGTGATGCTCTACCCAGGTTAGAAAAAAGCAACATCTTCTTGTTCTGCCACTATTTATTTTCATCTATCAGCTCCCATGCTCACAACAAGCATTTACTCAGAGGTCATGTGGTGTTCCTATCCAGTTTGCTTGCATTCAATCCCTTAGCTCTGGATTCGCAGCAAATACCTAAGCACACATGTGGAATGTCTTTTCTGAGTAGTTCGTTTACTAGTACACTACCCAAAAATTCCAGATCCTTCAACAAATACAAATCTAATCTCCGCCTTTCAGTTCATCTGTGCTGCTGCAGCAAAGGGAGTCACTTACAAACAACAGTAATTAATTTTTCATAGTACTGGATGATGGCAATTCTATGCCCAAGGAAGACAAAGTTCTGGTATTGGTCACTTTGGGGTTCACAAGCTGCACTGTTTTGCCTTTTTTTCACATGGCGCAAAGGTACAAAGCTTTTCTCTGAGAACTTTATTCTAAGCATACACATTCTAGGGTCCCACCTCCTAATCCCATCACATTGGCGATTAAGTTTCAGTACGTGAATTTGGGGTACATAGTCACAGTCAGACCACCACAGGCACTTTGGTTAACTTTTCTCTGGCATTTCACTTTGAATCTGGCTGCTGGTGCTGCAGAAGGATAGTGCTCTCAGAGACAAAACCCAAGGGCACTAAAACGTGGCCAACCCTGTGTGCTTTTATCTCCTGAGAATTGTACTTCTGCCTGCTGTGCAATGCTTCAAAATTGGCACCGCATGCATTTTGTCAGCCTTAAAAACGTTTTGGCAAGGTGATAATTTCAATACCAGTTTCTCTGTCAGAACTGACAGTGGATGTTTAATTTAACCTGGTGTTGTTCTTTTTAAATGAGGCACCGTTGATTACTATTTCAATGTTTTAATGGTTACCTCCCTAATTATAGTTTTAAAAATTGATTGTTGTGCCATATACAGAATGTAGAAGATTTGCAGAAATTATTCACATTTTTACATTTTCAAATATATTGGCACAAGTTTGTTTATGGTAATATTTGTAACATTAATATAAATAAAATATTGATTTTTTTCTATAGCTTCTTACAATTCTTTATCCCTCTTTATTTTTTAAACTATTTATTTTCACCTATCTTACATGTTTGATATTCACAGTAGCCAATAATTTTCTTCCTATAATGTTTACACAAGATTTTTCTTTATTAATAATATCTAAATTTATGTGTTTATAATTTCTTTGCTTTTTGTCCTTAGGTTTATTTGTCTGTTATTTTTTCTACTGTTTTAATGAAATAATTCACTAACTTTCCTCCATTTTTTTCCAGTAAGGACATTGAAATCTATAAAATTCTCTCTGAATATTTTTTTTATTTTTTATTTTTTTTATTCTCTCCGAATATTGACTTACATGTAGCTCAGATATTTCAATATTGGTGATGAATATTTAATTTAAGTATTTTGTTTCCCTCTCATTTCCTCTTAAATGATAATTGCTTATGACCTACAGGAAATGCTGGGTAGATTTTGCTAGTAGTATGGTAGGATTCCATTGGGTTAACATTATTCTGTCTCTGCTGCTGAGTAATTATCTCCCTGATGGCACTCTTGATTTCCAAGAATTGCAAATAGATTGTTTTCCGTAATGATTCTCAACTACGAGACACGCCTGCTAACCTTGAAAAATTTTGGCTTGTGATGAAGAACATGATGTACTCTTACCAAGGTGAGGTTTGAGATTGGCAAGAGGGCAAGTGTTTACTTCCAAGAAATAGCTTCATCATAAGAAAGCTGGGATGCCTGCCACTTTCTTAACTTTGACCAATCTCAGTCACAAGAGAACTTTCTTCACATCCTGCCACTTACACATTTCTTTGTATATAAGTGTTGATGGGTACAAAATCTGTTTTCAAATTATATTTTTGATGACTAATAATCCCCATAAGTCTAATGTGTTCAAAAGTTGGGCTTCTGAAAAGCGATTGGACCTCAGGGGTGATATATGAGTAGATTAATCCATTGATGTGTCCATAGCTGAATGTACTACTAGGAGGTAGCCTGGTTGGAGGAAGCTTATCAGTGGGACATGACCTGCAAAGGTTTATTCTTGTCTCTGGTTTGACTTTTTCCTTCTCTCTCTGCTTCCTGGACACAATGGATTGAGCACCTTTTGCTACCATACCTTGTATCATGCTTTTCTGCCTTGCACTGCCTTCATGCTTCTGATCATGAACTTAATCCTCTGAAACCATGAGCCAAAATAAACTCTGCTTGTTTACACTTTGGATTTCTCATAGTGAGAAATCATTTGATATTTAAAGTTGTGTACTTGATTATGCATTGGAAATTGTGTACTGTTCTCTTCTACCTACTTTGAAATGTATCAGATTATTTGATGCAATGGTTTCCCTATTGGTATAAAGAAAAATCAGAATTGTTCTTCCAATATGATTTTCAGTGTTCCTTATTGAACTTGTTTCTGTCCTTCCTCTCACTGTCCTTTACAATATATACAGACCACTATTCCTTTCATTTCTGCTACAAAAATAATTTGTTATTTTTCAAAAATGTATGAAAATAAGTGACATTTTCTTTCTAGGTCTATCTTATGTTACTTAATATAATGACCTCCAGTTCTCTCTGTGTTGCTAACAATAACAAGATTACATTGTTTTAATGCATAAACACTAGACCACCATGTAGATAAACTACATTTTCTTTAACCATTCATGCAATGCAGAGAGAGCATCTGGGTTGATTCCATATTTTAGCTTTTGTGAATTGTGCTGTAATTAACATGGGAGTGCAAATATCTTTCAAGGGTGATATCATCTCCTTTGGACATATACTCATTAGTGTAATTACTGGATCATATGGTAGTTCTATTTTTACTTTTTGATGAATCTCTGTACTCTTTTCCATAATGCTTGCATAATTTTAAATTCTCACTAACTCTGTGTAAGAGTTCCCTCTTTTTTGCATCCTTGACAGCACTTGTTAATTTTTGTCTCTTTTAAGGCAGCCATTTAAATGGGTACACATGTTATCTCATTGTGGTTATGATGTGGATTTCACTGATGATAAATGAACTTTTTTCAGGTAGTTAGTGGCCCCTTGCATGGTTTCACATGTCTTCTTTGAGAAGTCTCTAGTTCTTTGACCCGTGTTTTAAAGTACAATGTGTGTGCAGTGTGTGTTGTGTGTGTAGTGTGCATGTGGTGTTTTTAGTTCCTTGTATTTTTTGGATATCAATCCCTTGCCAGATGAGTAGTTTGCACATATCTGGTCTCGTGCTCTAGGTTGACTCTTAGTTCTGTTGATTATTCTCACATTGGGAGGTTCACACTGAGTGCTACCGGGACCCAGCCAAGATCCCCAACTGCCTGTATGAGGGGTATGCTGAAGAATAAAATAAGAAAAAGAGACACGTTTAATAATGCATGATTGGGAAATGGGAGTTCAGTGCCTCAGGATGGACAAAGAGGCAGATACTCCAAATCAGCCAATGTTTATTTGGTGTGTACAGTGCAATGTGTGTAGTAGTCTTTTCTTAGTCTTAGTGGGTGGGAGAGGATGGTCCATCCCAAGCATTAATGGGAAGTCTCAAAAGGGTGATTCAAAATCCCAAACCTCCTTTTATCCCTTAGGGAAGTGTGCAAAATTAGCCATTGTGAATTCGTGGTCCCCAACGGAGTGCATTCTTTAGAGAAAGACCACTTTTATTTAGACAAGTGAGCTCCCCAAATGGATTTAAAACTTGCAAACAGCACAGAATTCTCCTGCAGTTGGGATTATCATGGTTGCTGGCACTTTCTCACCCTTTGCCAGCTATAAGTGGGGAGAATCCCAACCATGGATGGAAAGCTGATGTTGAAACATTAAATCAATTTGTGCTTTTCTCTGGATTGCCTTTCAGAATCCAGGCAGTTCATAATTTCTTTGCTTCTTTGCTTATTTCTCACTCTTGTCAAAATACAGCCTCTCTTTTGTTGCTATTACTCTTCGGATGGCACAAGCTATCTCTATTCTGGATTAAATTTAAAATTTTAGATGCAGTTAATTATTTCTATTTTCTTTATTTTATTTCCAAAATATCATATTCTCCTGGTGTTGTAGTCAGGGGTTGTGAGGAAAACAATTAGAATCAGGACAAAGAATTTATAACATTATGATGTGCACCCAAAGTTAACACAAGAAAGTGCAGGAAATCTGTCCAGAACTCTAAAGACACGGAATATTCAGCCAAAGGCCTGGATCCCACAGCAATGTCCTGTATAAGTCCAGATGAAGACCCAGAGCCCATGACAATGCCTCCCATGAGTCCAACTGGAGATCTAGAGCCCATGAGAAGAACTCACACCAGTCTGTTTTACAGGCCCAAAGGTCAGTGGCAGAAGCTAGAAAATCTATGCCAGTGGGGTGAAGAAACTGTTCTGGTAGGTTGAGGGTTCTACACTGGAGTCAAGAAGTCACACTCACAACAAAGACCAGGGTTGTCCTGAAAAGCACCACAGCCATCCTCAGTGACACAGAGGTCTTGAGCTCCTCCGATGATAAGAACAGTGGAATACATGCCAGAAAGCCAGCATGACGAATTTGTCCTGGAGATTAAGCAGCACCCGTCTTCCCCTCTGGAGCCAGGAAGTGATGCTTGATGTAAGGACCAGAGCTCCCCCAAAGTGAACCACAGCCACTCTCACCAACAAGGTCCCGAGCTCCTCTGATGACAGTGGTCAAACTCACACTGAGGAAGCTAGTCATGACCAGCTCCTGCAGGAGAATCAATGGCTCAAATAGCAACATGTAGGAGAGCCCACAATGCCTAGCTTCTCCTTCTCCACGTCTCTATTTATGATGGCAGCTTTCCTCAGATGGAACATCTATGCTCAGCACCGTGCTGATTTAATTCAGCTGGCATTAAGTTGACTGATAGTTTTTAATCCATAATACTTGGTTTTCTGTCTACCTGACTGGTAGACAGAGTTCAACATGTTGTAATAGCCTATAACAAATTCTTTCCAAATTTCTGACCTGTTACATGACAGATCCTTAGGACTGACTTTTCACAATCCTCATTTACATGAGCGCTTTTGTATTTTCTGTCTGTCTCCAACCTCTCCTGGTTCTTTTCTTTATTTTCTTGGCCAGTAATATCAGAGTACGCTAATGACTCCTCAATTTGCATTGTCAGCTAAATTTCTCTCTGCAGTCTGAATCCTTATATCAAATGCATACTCTACAAATTGTGCTTGAACAACCAACAGGTATATGCTTAATAAGCTTGCAAAACACTTCTTTTCT
Organism: Dolichotis patagonum; assembly: GCA_004027295.1. Lineage (NCBI taxonomy): Eukaryota > Metazoa > Chordata > Mammalia > Rodentia > Caviidae > Dolichotis > Dolichotis patagonum. The sequence goes on from PVJX010014106.1 coordinate 9,285, forward strand.
ATAAGCTCTTCCTGCATTTTCTACAGTAAATTATTTCACCATTGTTCCAGATCTTCTAGCCAAGAAAAAACAAAAACAGAAAAACAAAAAGAAACAAAAAGAAAGAAACTCTTGTATCTCTCTCAAACCCCAGATTTAATTAGCAAGCAAATTTAGTAGCCTCTATCTTCAAAGTATTTTCAAGATATGAGGACTTCCAGCATCCTCCCTAGTATAACTCTGGCCCAAGCTACCATCATTTTTCTGCGAGATGATTAAAGTAGCCTCTTATCAAGGCTCTCTAATTCTAAGCTCGTTTCCTTTTCAATCTGTTTTCACACAGAAGCAAGACTGATCTTGTTAAGATATAACTCAGGTGATATAACTTCTCTGCTTAAAATCCTACAGTGGATTCCAATCTCCAATGAAAAATCAGCTTAGGTGCTGTATTTTAGGCTTTAAATGTGCCCCAAAGTCCCATGTGCTGAGAGCTTGGTCCATAGCTGATGGCATGTAGGAAAAGTGTGGAATATTTGAGAGGTGAAGCATAGTTGAAGGAAGTTAGATCTGTGGGGAAGTGTCCTAGAAGTTTATATTTTGATCGCAACCACTAGATCTCTATCTTCACTTTCTGGAAATGATGAAACGGTCAAAGTTGCTCAGTTACATACTCATCACGGTGATGTTCTGCCTCACAATGGTTATAAAAACAAGAGTAAAGAACAGGCAGTGGATAGACACCTGTAGCACTGTGAACCAAAATAAAGAGTTTTTTTCACCTGTAAAGTTGATTAGTTTTGGCACTTTGTCACAGTGATTGAAAGCTTCCTTATGGAAAATTAGTACTGAGAAGTAAGGATCATGGCAATGATTGTACCTGTCCATGTGGCTCAGAAAATATAGGTTTGTTTTGCATGAGAATTTGGATAAGCATTGAGAAGCAGACTGGAAAAAATTCAGAATGCATATAAGAAGATCTCACGGAATGATTCTGGTGGATGTTCAGGAGACCAGAATGCTCATGGGGTTGTGAATAGCAAAGACCAAGCTCATGATATTGCAAATGGAAATGATATATCTACTGAGAATGGGGCTACAGTCCTTCATGTTTAATTCTAGCAAAGGATTTGTTTAAAAATTGACCATGCCCTGAGACTTTGTGGGAGTCTGAATTTAAAGTGATGGACGAAATAATCACATAGAGAAAATTTCAAGGCTGCTTTTAGGCATATTTGCAGTGTGAATCATTAAAAAATGTAGGGCAGAAAGATTTCTAAAACTTATAGTTTTCCCAGAAAAAAGAGTACATTTCAAGTTGAGGCCAAGGATGATATGACTGGTAAAAAAATGCCATTAAAAAGCAGGCAAATATTTTGCATTGAGGAAATAAAAGAGATGCCTTGAGGACAAGTCAGGAATTGTCAGGGGCCCATTGACTGCAGACTAACTATTTGCTTGAGAAAAGAACCCCAGAGAACTCTGTTAATACAGGATTTCCTAGGGAAGTATTTCCTTGGGATTCATTTCTTCATGCTTAGCTATCCAAGCACTCATAGTCGATGACAGCTGTGGTCTAGAGGACCCCCGCTATTGTTTGCACTGACAGCACACCCTGAAGTCATCCACATGGTGCTGGCTTTGCAGCCATGCAAAATGCAAGTGTTGTGAGGTCCAAGAGTCCTCCTTCAATAGTTTAATTAAAAGACTTGGAAGATAGGTTGAATTCTCTGCATTCAGCCTCTCAACAGGGTGATGCTTGAAGTTATGAGAGTGAAGCCAAAGCTGTGATGGATGCCAAAGGAAGTTACAGATGTCAGGAATGGTGATTGTTTGCCAAGAGCAGCTGTAGGTAGAGAGATGAGACAGTTTAGGAGAGAGACAATCAGGACTTCAACCATGGAGGCCAAAAGGGCAGAGCTGTCCAAGTCCCTTAGATCACACATCATGTCCCCATGGGTCTCAGATGCTGCACATGGGTTTAATATCTGTCCATTTTTATTTCTGTTCTTTTGATCCATCTATTGTTTATACACTGCTTTTTATTCCAGTAAGAATGGAAGTGTTTAATGGTATCTGTCCCATCATTTTCTGATGGAAGTATGTGACATTTTTGTTTTCATTTTTATAAGATTTCACAACTAACAGCTTACTTTGAGTCTCGGAGGAGACCTTGACCTTGGATTTTTTCTGGAACTGTGAATGCACTTAGAGATAAAATGAAAGCATTTAAATTGTGAACTTGTTGTGGTTTGGATTTGGATCTTAAATGTCCCCTAAAGGCTCATGTGTTGAACGCTAAATCCCGAGTTGATGGTACCATGACAAAGTGGTGGGACTGTTAGGTGAGGACTAGTTGGAGGAAATTAAGTCACTAGGGGAATTCTTTTGAAGGTACTGTGTGATGTGATCCACTTTATGTCTGTACTTTTTGGACACCATGAGAGGAATAGGTTTCTTCCACTGCGCACTTCTGACCATGACATTTTGCCTTACCATAAACTCCAAAACAAAAAAACAGCCAACCAAGAACTGACACTTCTGAAAACATGAGCCAAAGCCATGTTTAAATGTAGGTATCCCAAATATGTTATCAAAGTGATGGAAAGCTGATTAACATACTTTATCACAACCTAGAAGGCTCAACTTGACACAATCCCACCTGTTAGTTCTGAGAATTTGTCTCTTAGCATTTTTACTGCAGTTTACTTGGCTCCATTAACACAGGTATTCTTATTATTTTCATAAATATCAGAAATTAATTCAAGCCTTCACACTAGTTTCTGTTTAGAATGATCTCTTTCCTGAAATATCTGGAATAATTAGGTCCAATTTTTTTTCAGATCTGTATTCACATATTACCATGATGAAACATTCCTTAGATACTTTTTTAAATGCAACACCCACTCAAATAAAAGCAGAAACACTTTTATTTTTCTCAATAACAATATTAGTCATATGACATGCTATTGATTTTATTAATTTATATTGCTTGCTGTGTGACTTTATGTTCTGGAATGCAATCTCTATAAAACATACTTTGTAAATCTTTTCTTCACCACTTTTGTCTCAATGTCCAGCATGGTGTTTGGCACATAGTAGGGCATCTATAGATTTGTGTAGAATAAATGATTTACTTCTCTCAGTTAGGGGAGGTTTGAAGGTCACCCTGTTTTTAACCTACTAAAAACTGCTGATGTTCTTGTTTCTCGGCTTCTCGGTTACAGTGTGGAATGTAATCACTCACAGCAATGCAGACGTATAGAAATAACATAATTTAAATGCGCTCTAATGACATTCTCATCCCTCAGTACCTGAATTTCACCTGCTCTATGTTGCTCTTACCTCCCAGCGTGGAATCCAGTGATCTGGCTCTACAAGTATTACTCACAATTTTTAGTTAGTTTTTTTCAGTCACTCTTACCCCTCTGAGGCACTTTGAGGGTTGGCTTCTTGACAATAAATTGTCATATTTGTTAGAAGCTAGAAGAAAATGCATGCTTTAATAATATTCTTTTTTAAACAAATGTGTTACTTTGAAATTTACAGACCATTTATAAAGGTAGTATACAATTCCCATCTTTTCCACTCACTACACATGCAAAGTTCTATTACTAACTCATTATGTATCTAAGGTACATTTACCATAACTCATGAACCACTGTTAATATTTCTTATTAATTAATGCCAATTCTTTGTGTAAGTTTCCTCAGTTTTTCACTTCTGTCTTTTTTATGTACCAAGATCATAACCAGGGTGGATATCCCGTTTCAGCTAGTTATCATGTCTTCTCAGGCATTTTTTTGGTAGTGATAGTTTCTCAAACTTTGCTTGTTTGTGATGAACTTGACAACTACTAAAGAGTACTGGTCAGGTATGTTGTGAGATGTTCCTCAACTGGGATTTTTTCAGAGACTTTTTCTAATGATTACATTTAGGCTATGGGTTTTAAGGAACACTACAGAAGTATAGTGCAATTCTTATAGGGAGCATAGTTTATCAGCTCAGTTTATCACTATGGATATTAAGCTTCATAATCTGAGGTAGTATTCATTAAGCTTCTCTGTTTCAAAGTTAATCTTTTGTTACCTTTAGAATTTGGAAGGAAGCCACTGAACACAGACCACACTCAAGAAGTGGGGAGTCATATTCTCCTGGCTCAAGGACTTAGTATCTATTTATCTATCTCATATGAAATTCTGATAAATGTGAAATTTACCTCATTCTTCATTTTTATTTAATTATTTGTTTTGATAAACATGGAGTTTGGAATATTTACATAATATTTTGAATTTTAATTCAATATTTGTTTATTTTCTTTTTCAGGTTGCTCAGTTTTGGCCATTTGGAGTTCCTTTGAATGTATCTTATCTCTTATTCCTTGATATATTTAATCATTATGGGTGTTCATTTTTTAACATCTTACTGCCTTATACAACAGGATATCCTAGATTCATCTTTATATTTTTGCCCCAATTCAGAATTAATCATTTCTGTAAGAGTCCTTGGTCTTCTTGATTGTACTATTATATTATAAATCATGGTCTAGACAGCAGATATATGTATTGCTGCTGTTTAGTTGTTTGGAGGCTCTTTCAGAGGAAAATGCAAGGAAACATGCATGTTTTTACTAACCCTATATGTAAATATATCTAAAATATTTATATCATTTACCATCTGTGGCTATAATAAGCTAAATATGAATCTGTACTGTTTATCAGACAGTGGTTCATTGGCATATGCAGCACTGTAGGATAATGCCCTTTCTTATCCCTAACATTTAACTACAAAAAGAAAACTGTCTTCCACCATCCACTATACATTCATTGAATTATTTCAATTGTATGTGCATTTATGTAATCATAATTGTTAGCCCTTACTCTCTTCAGATACAACTTCATTGACTAAAACAGTGTTCAAGTGGGGTTTCTATGCAGTTCCTTTTTGTCTTACAGGCTGTTAGCCATGGCCTTCTTTGAATGGTTCATATATTTGTAATGCAGTTAGGTTCTCTTGCCATAGTCATCATTTCTTTCTGGGAACTTCCATTCTGTAGAATACTTTTTCAAATAGTGCATATATATATTTCACTTTTTATACTGTAAAGTATTTCTTGTTTTTACACATAGTTTTTTTGTGTGTGCTTGTGACTACAATTACTACATTATGGAAAGATATTGTGACTTCTTTTAAAAATATGCTTTGTGATTCACCTATCCAAACTCCTCATCTCATCCTATTGGCAATCATGATATTTTTACTTTTTCTATATTTTTAACTTTGCCACAGTGTTATATATTCAGAAGTATGCCATACATAGACATTCCCAGCAGGCCTGCTCCAGACAAGGATGTGATAGTGCATTCAATTTTATTATTGAAGAATATTCCATTGAATTGGTATATAACATCTTCTCAGTTCACCTATTCAAGTACACTGCAGTTGCTTCTAGTTATGATGATTATGAATAAAGTTGTAATAAAGTTGGTGGCTTTTTGTGTGGACATGAGATTTCAACACATTTAGGTAACTATCAGAGTGAAAATATTGTATTGTAGCATTAAGACTGTGTTGAGATTTTTAAAATGTTCCAAACTGTCTTCCAAGGCAGCTATCCCAGTTTGCAACCACATGATCAAAAATAGGAATTAATGCTCCTCAGAAATCGGTATTGTCAATTGTTTTTCTTTTTAGTCATTCTCCTATATGTATATGGATACATTATATTGTTTTAATTTTCATTTATCTAATAAAAAATTAATAACAAGCTTGTGCTGTTAATTGGATTATTCACTTATAGAAGAATGTTAAGTATATTTCTGTATTTTTTACTTACTAAGATTTTTAATTGGTATGTGTTTGCAATGCATAATAATTACATTTGTTTTGAGAAATTTGTATATATATATGTATATATATATGCACACATTCTGATCATTTTCCATATTTTCCCCCACCTTTCCTTTCCCCTTTCCTCTCTTTCCTTGATTCCATGGTTCATCACCAAAAAGTCTATTTCCCTGTTCCCTAACATTGCTTTTTCACTCTTAAATTTAATGATGGTTTGGGTTTCTCATATAAGACAAACCATGCAACAATTAGCCTTCTGCATTTAACATATTTCATTTCACATTATGGTCTCAAGCTCATTATGCTTTTCTTCAAACTGATCATTTATCCATATTTATGGCAGAATGATACTCCATTTTGTAAATTCACCATGATTTCTTTATCCATTTATGTGATGTTGGAATTCAGGCTGCTTCCATCACTTGGCATTATGAATTGTATTTCTATAAACAGGGATTTTGAAGAGTATAACGTCTTTTACTCTTTGGTAAAAATACCCAGAACAAATATAACATAATCAAAGAGAACTTCTATTTTTTAGTTTTATGAAAAATTTCTATTCCATTTCCCATTAAGGTTGTACTTGTTTACATCCTCACTAACAACAGAGAAGCGTTATTTTCCTACATCCTTGCCAATATTTGTTTATAACAGTGTATAGAAATGGTAACTTTATCATGTTTTACCTTGAAATTTACTAAATTTGTTTATTAATTTTAAGTTTTGAATGAAATATTTAGATATGTCTGTCCATGTCACAGTATTTATTGTAAAGAAAGAAACGTTTTCCCTTCCAATTTGAGTCTATTTATTTCATTCTTTTGCTTTTTGGCCTAGTATTTCATCTGTTTTGAATACGAGTGTCATTATAGGACTGAATGGCTTGTCACTTAATATAAAGATAGCACTTGCAGCTACCCACCAATGAGGATGGCAACCGTTATGATCTTTGTCACATGTGGCCTTTATTTTTGCTGTTTGAAACTATATTTCTTATGTACTTACTTTGTTGAGAGTTTTTTTTAAAAACATGAATAGATATTGATTTGATTTTTCTGCATTTGTCAAAAAATACTGTTTTCTTAATTCTGTTAGTGTGCTCTATTGTATTCATTTTTTTGCACATGTTGAAAACTTCTTGTGTCCCTGGAATGAATCTCACTTTATAATGGAGTTTTACCCTTTCACTGTGATCATGGATTTTGTTTGCTAGGATTTTCTTGAGAACTTGTGCATCAAGCTCATCATGGAAATTGATCTGTAATTTGCATTTCGCGCATTACCCTCTGGATTTGATATAATAACAATTCTGGCCCTATAACATAGTTGACATTTCTTCTTGTTAATTTTTCTGGAAGTTTATAAGAATTATTGATATTTGTTCTGCTTTAATGTTTGATAGAATTCAGCTGTGAATCCTCCAGGTCATCCGGGCTTTACATTGTTTTGAGACATTTTCATATTGATTTAATTCCTTTATTCATTATTAGAAGTTAAAAATGCCTATTTCTTCATAGTTCCTTCTTGATAGATTACATAAGTGGCTCTAGGAATTTACTCATTTTTTCCAAGCTTTCCAATTCTTTGGTACATAAATGATCATAATATCTCCTAATGGTCACGTGCATCTGAGGCATCCGTTTCAGTGGAATATCCATTGAACATCTTGTTCGACATCTCTGATTTTATTTATTTTGTACTCACTTTTAATACTAACTTCAGCTAAGGTTTGCTTGACTTTGTAGTCTTGACTTTGTTTAGTCTCCATTTATTTATTTTACTCCAATCTTTGTTCTACTAATTTTGTCTTTCTATGAATTTTAGTTTAAGTTTTAACTCTTCGAGTTCCTTGAGTTGCATGATCAGTTTATTTGAAATCTTTTACTTTAAATGTAAATATTTATTTGTGAGAACAGCCCTTTTAGTACCTCTTTTCCCTTGTATTTTTCCATGTATTTATGATTTTCCAAAGTTTTTCTTGTTGTCCAATTTTCATTTTATTCCATTTGGAAAGTATATATAAGTTCAGCACTTTTTTGAAATTTCCTTTGTGGTCTAAATTATAATCTATATTATAGAATAACGCATATTCTGATGACTACAAATGTTGCATGAGATGTTATGTAAATTTGTTTTATGTCAAGTTATTCTTTTTTATAATTTGATTCTGATTATTCTTGGATTTTCTAACTTGAATGATTTGTCTATTGATAAAAAATGTATGTTGGTTATATCCACTATTATTTCTTAAGAACATAGATCTTTTTTTATATATAATAAGGTTTGCCTGACATTATTGGGTATTCATATTTTGAATATATATATATATATATATATATATATATATATATTACTCTCATGGGCTCTGGTTTCTTTGGGTGTGGTACAGCTACTTTTATCCCTTCATTTTCAGTTTATGTCTTCAGTGGTGAAGAAGTTTCTTTTTTATTAGTACTTGTTTGTGACCCTTAATGCATATACACTAATATGTCAGTTGACAAATACTTTTTCTCACTAAAAATTCGATTCTCAAAAGCATTGCACAAAATTTTGCTTCTATTCACAAACTTCATATGGGGTGGCAAACAAGCTTGGCCATCTTCCCCATATAAACACAATTAAGTCATGTCCCCCAAAATCATGAAACCAATTAAGTTCATGAACCAAGGTACTACTGTATTTATTATGGAGAATTGCTTAAACACACACCACCATAACCCTTTTTATTCCCCTTCCTCTCTTAGTCCCTTCTCTCCCTTTAGTCATATTTGTGCCCCCTATGATCCACCTTTCTATCCCTTCCCCCTTCTTCCCCTCCTTCCTCAACCTTCTGCTTCATTACCATATTCATTACATTCCTCTTATGGGAGAGGACATGCTTTATTTGTTTTTATGATTCTGCCTTATATCCAACTACATGATAACCTCCCGATCATTCGTTTGTTTTCTTTTTTCTAAATGAATAACTTTCTTTCTTTCTCTTCCTTTCTCTTTCTCTTTTTCTTTATTGTTTGCTTTCATCTGAATTGACTATTTTAAAAGACCTATCTTGAAGCACAGATATTGTCTTCTGCCTGTTCTACTTTGTTGTTGAGGATCTCAGCTGTAATCATTTTATTTCATTTGTTTAGTTCATTAGTTTGCTTTCCTTAAATTTGAGTCACTATAAAAAAGTATCTGATAAAGTTACTGATGAGGTAAACAAAAATGTGTTGAGCTCACAGTACTGGAGATTCAAGTCTGTTACCTGGCACCCAAATAGGTCTGCGTCTCTAATAAGAGTTGTGCATCCTGAAGAAATGCAATGTAGGAGCAAACTGCTCACACCAGGGACTAGGAAAGAGACAAAGCTGCTACCTGGCCTCTACAATAGCTCCTGTGGTCATACTCTCCATTACAGGTGGACCGCCCACCAGTTCTCACAGAACCAGAGAAAACAATACTAAAATTCATGTGGAAACACACACACACACACACACACACGAACAACTCTGAACAACAATAGCAATTGAGCAAAGTAATGCGTCTGGAGGCATCAAAATGCTGTTCCATTCTGTTGCTATAGATCTTTGCACTTCAAAGTCTTTCTATATCTACAGCTCTGTGATTGTGAAAATATTGGTTTTGGTTTCAAAAGAAATTACACAGACTTACTCTAATAATTTCCATCCAATCACTATTCTACGCTGGCTGCTGATATTATTCCGTTCAGCACTGATTTTTTTTATTTTAAGGAGAGTAAAACCCAACAAAACCAAAGAGAATAAAGGCAATCAAAACAAAGCAGTGAAAGTGGTACAGAATTTTAAAGCAAGACAATATTAAATCAACAATGGCTACCAATATATCTTGCTACTTTCACAATAGTTGTCCATACCATCAGGCATAGCAAAATCAAACAAAACAAAACAGAATGAAACAATGAAAGCATAACATTCAATAAAATAAAACAATATATTGGAACCAAACAAAACAGTGAGAACAATACTGCACATTATTATCTTCACAATAGTTGCTCAAGTTACCAGATGCAGGGATAAAGCAAAACAGTAAAATGGAACAAAACATTGGATTTCAAAAACAAGAGAGGAGGAAATGCCCCACAGTTGCCACAATGCACACTGCCATCCTCCAATTGGATGCCCAGACCAACAGTCCCAGGCCGGCAGAGTCAAACAAACAATACAAGCATCAAGCTATTCCCTTTCCCTTAGTTGCTATCATCTCACCCTGAGCACTCCCAATGAGTATGGTTGAGGAAGGGCAGTTGTTCCTTTGGTTTTTCAGCCCATGCACTAGATGGCTCATGGGAAGAGGTGGTTTCTCTTCTAGCTGTGGCTCTTGCCCATC
>PVJX010014106.1:19560-45808 GCA_004027295.1 Dolichotis patagonum
TTCTGGTTTTTTAAAATTTTTTATTTTTTTTAGTACTGGGGATCGAACTCATGACCTCGCGCTTACCAGGCAGGCACTTAAGCTGCTGAGCTAAATCCCCGGCCCTGGCCCTTGTTTTTTTGTTTTTTTTTTTTTTAACTGAAGCTTGAACACAGAACCTTGCACTCACCAAGCAAGTGCTTATGCTGCTAAACTGAATCTCCAGGCTCTATCACTTTTAAATGGGCTTATTCTTCCCATTTTTAATTATATTTTCTTAACTTATATAATAGTCATTGTAAAAGGGAGGAAATTGAGATATTAATTTTTGAAAATGATTTTATATCAGATCTTTTAATCTAAATTGTGGGAGCCTTTTGTACTGATAAAAGGATTAGCATAGTGTATTATTACAATGTATGGAATCTGATAGTGAACCAACTGTCAAACTTTATTGTAATTCTACAAAAAAATCACATCTAAATTTCCATTTTTATTTAGATGTTTTTCAGCAAGTGAAATCATGATGATTTTATTTTATTTTGTGTTTTATTGGAGTCTGTTCTCATTCATTTATTAAAATAATTACCAAATTTTTCCCTATGGTGTATCGTTTCCTGAAATTAAGTAAAAACATATTTAGATGAGGCAAGGCTAAGAAATTAGGACAGCTAATTTATAGAAAGTTCCTTTGTTTCATGTACTAATTCATGCTACTTGAGAGAAACTTGCATTTTTCGAAAAATTCTACTTGTCTTCTCCAGCTTAATATATCACTGATAAACATAAATTGATGAAATGACTAGACAGCCCCTGACTGAGTGCCTCTTGTGTCCTCCCAGCTTTTGAGGTCTGATATTGAGGGCAAATAACTTCCATTAGAACCTGGACTATAGATTCTAATGGGAAATAAAAATGATAAATTCCATTTTAATGTTTGACTAGGGTCTTGAATTCCACTTAGATGTAATTCAATTATAGGAAAAATAGATCCCCTTTTGTCATAAAATGTCTTTATGTATCATAGTAACCAAATTGTTTTTATAGCTTTCTTTAAACATTGAACGAACAAATGCTAATTCATTATAATTCCACAAAATTCCCTAGAGTATCACAATCAGTATTCTTGGGTGAAGGACAACTGTAGATCCCATATGTGACAAGTGCACATTCAAGTTCCATGATATGGCCAATACTCTTCAGAACCCAGGAGAACATTCCTTCTTTTGTGAAACTGCTTTATTTGAATATTTTTTGCAGTAGATGAAGTTTACATTCATTTTTAAGGAGTAGGTAAATGTATACAACACTGCTCCACATTTTTTATTCCCTTTATATATACCCACCTCCTTCTGTCTGTCTCTAAATCCCCTTTCCCATTTTCATTATTATTATTATTAGCTCTGTTATTGACGTAATGTCTGCACTCTTTATGGGTATTTGGGACATGTACATTGACCAATCTTAAATATTTTTATTTTCCCTTCCTCTCCACTCTCCCCTCAATCTCAGTCTCCTCAATCCTTTCTTACTTTCAAAACACTTATCTCCCTTTTTCCTTCTTTAGATCTTTGATTTTGCTATTTATTTATCCTGTAGCTCACTCAAATGAGAGATACTACTCAGTATTTAAATGTGTGTTTCTGTTTCCTTCAACATTATATTTTTCAACTATATACATTTTCTTACAGATATCTTAAGTTTATCCTTCTTTAAAGCTAAGTAGTGTTTATTATGTATAGATATCACATTTTCTTTATCTATTTCCTGTTGATGTACATATAGGTTGCTATTAGGATTTAGCTATTATGTACTGTGTTGCTACAAATATTGTTTTTCATGAACTGCTGTAATAGTATGACATTAACTTGTTTGGGAAAATACATGGAAGGAAAATAGCTGAGTCTAATCAAATTTCTAATTTTAATTATTTGAAAAACTTCCAGACAGATTTCCATAGTGGTCTTACCTTCCCACAAATAATGTAGAAACGTTTCTTTTACACTACAACCATGCCAGTATTTATTGTTATTTGATTTTTTATGCTAGCCATTCTTTTTGTGTAAGTGGAAATCTTTTTTTTTTTTTGTACCGGGGATTGAACTCATGACCTGACACTTGCCAGGCAGGCACTCAAGCCACTGAGCTAAATCCCCAGCCCCTGGAAATCTTAACATTGTTTTCACTTTCATTTTTCTAATGGAATGAAATGTTGAGCATTTTTCAAATGTTTATTGGACATTTGTACTTACTCTTCTGAGAAATGTCTATTCTTTTCACTTGTCTATTTCTTGATTGGGCATTTTATTTTATTTCAGGTGCTCTAAATGTTTTAGTTCTTTACATATTCAAGATATTGTTCATCTGTCTGAAGAATAACTAGAAAAAATATTCCAATTCTGTAGTTTGCCTCTTAACTCTACTGATTGTTTCCTTTGCTGAGCAGAAGTTTTTTATTTGATATGATGTCATTTCTAATTTCTTGTTGCTATTTCATGCATAGTTGGAGTTCTAAAAGTCTTTGCATATATATATATATATATATATATATATATATATATATATATATATGACTTCGAGTGTTTTACCTACTTTATTTTTCCAGTAGGTTCATTGTTTCTGTTTTAATGTTTAGATATGCTATCAATTTGATTAGAGTATACTACATCATGAGCCATATCAGTCCAACTTCAATCTTCTGAATATAGACAGCAAATGCTCCCAGCACCATTTATTCAATAGGCTATCTTTTCTCAACATATGTTCTTAGCCCTTTTGTTGAAGACATAGCAGCTGAATTCCTCTGGTAATGATTCTGTATTTCGTTCTGTTTATCACATGTCTGATTTTGTGCCAATATTTTGCCACTTTTTGTTGCTGTTGTTTTGTAGCATAACTTGAAGGCAGATATTGAGGGGCTTCCCACTTTGCTTTTTTCACCCAGAATTTCGCTATTCTGGGTCTTTTCTAGTTCCACATGAATTTTAGGATGGTTTTCTCTACTCTTGTGAGGGATGATGTGGACGTTCTATTATGATTGTATTAGATCTATTTATAAGATTATGGACTACAGATACTTTGAAATATTAGTTCTGTCTATCTAGAAGCACCGATAAAAATGGTATGACCATAGTAATGGATGGAGAAGAAACTTTTGACAAAATATGATCATCATGATAAAAGCCCTGAGGAAAGTGGGTATAGAAGGATCTAGTATGAATCTACCTGCTTTTTAGGACAAACCAACTGGCAACTCCATTTTAAATGGTACAAAGCTTACAGCTTTCTCTCTAAAATAAAGAACAAAACAAGAATGCCAACTATATTCAGTTCTGTTCAGTATAGTACCCAAAACACTAACTAGAACAATTAGAAAAGGGAAAGAAATAGATGATATGTATAAAAAGGAAGAAGTAAAATTATCATCATTTGAAGGCAACACAATAGTCTTCCTAAAAAACCAAAAAAATCTCACCAAAAACTGCTGTCATTAATAACCAACCTTCACAATGCAGTAGGATACAAAATTAATACCAAATAATATCTGTGTATACCAATAACAAACTCAGTGAGAAAGAAAATAGGAAAACAATACCATTCATAATATCATCAAGAAAAAATTAAAAACCTGAGAATTAATTAAGGAAGCATGTGAAAGATAAGTGAAAAAGAGATTGAAGAGGACATCAGAAAATAGAAAGATGTCGCTGTTCCCAGATAAGAGAACATTTCTTCTTATGCTTTTACTTTAATACAAAAGATGAGTCTTTAGCACTAGGCATGATTTCTGATTATGTCACTCATAACACCCTGGGCTGGCATAGGTTCATAATGCAGGGAGGAACTGAGATGTGAAAATATTTCAGAGAAAAAGAAGCCAAATCAATGATCTTAGCAAATACTTCCTCTCAAATCAAATCAAAGTATACATCAGAATGATGTAGCATCTTGAAATAGAGGTGAACATTTATTCTCTTGCCCTTTGCATCTCAATGTGGCACTCAGAAAATAATGTGATATATGTGACATTTGCATAGAGAATTGGGGAACTTTTTCAATATAAAATATTCATATTCCTTAAATTTGTATAAATAGATATAAATATATAGATATGAAATGTAAAAACATTACACAATAATGTTGATAACAAAATAGATGTGAGCAGATTATTAAAAAATTAATACCTTTGCAAATATGCATTAATTTAATTGGAATTATACAATATGTTTTTAAATGACAAGTATATATGAATGGTTTTTATGCATATGTTAAATAAAAGGATATACAAGTGAAAATGTTGCTCTACCATGTAAAAGCGAGTACCATGTGTAATATATATTTCTATTTTGTTCTTTAGAAAAAAATCTTTGTTTTGGCAGGAATGCCATTATTTGAAATGATTAAAAGTTACATGTAATATTTACAGTTAGGTCCTCAAATGAAACACTTCAAAATATGTATATTACATTTGGAATAATTAATACTTAAACACACAATAAGAATATATGTTTACTAATTGATTGTATTTAAACTATTTCATGTACAATGTATCGATTTCCAGAAAAAGAGTAAGATTTATCTTTCACAGAAGATGAAATCATTTTTAATTCATGCTACTCACTCAGACATTTGTGATGAGTGATAGACTATTATTAATATTAGGCAAAGTTTGCTAACACACATTGGAAATACATTTTGTTTGTTTTTCATTACAGTATGTTTGTGGCATAGAATGAAAACATTCACTGTGCATAGATGTTACACACACATAACACATCTTAAAACTTTTTATGTTTAACTTGTTTCGCTCCCCTCTCTCCTGCCTTCTTTTGATCCCCTTCCCATTTAAAAAAGATCTATCTCCATGCTTCATATTTTCTATCTTACACTTTGCTCTTTAACTTATTTTTATATTGAGATTCACATGTAGGACAAACTACATGATATCTAAGATCGTATGTCTCAGTTTACTTAATATTATGCATTCAATGTGCAACCATTTCTCTACAAATAACTCAAAATTTATTCTTTTTTATAGCAGAGGAGCATTCCCTTGTGTATAAAGATCATGTTTTCTGTATCATTTTATCTGTTGATAGACCTATAAGGAGCTTCCAAGATTTAACTATTATGAGTTATGATTCTCTATGCATGGGTTTGCAAGTTTTGCTGTCATATGATATGTATGAATATTTCAGAAGGATACTTTGTCCTAGCAATAGCTGGATCAAGTGGAATTTACATTTTTGAGTTTTAGAGGAATCTCCATACTGATTTCCATAGTGGTCTCATTACTTTATGTACCAAATTCTAGAAGGGTTCCTTTTACCCACAGCCTTACCTGCAATTGTGATGCAGTCATGCCATTTGCTCTTGAGTAAAGTGGAATTTCACTGTTGTTTTTATTGTTATTCTTCAATATTTCTTTTGCTAATCTTTGTCTCATCAGGTGTCATATTGTTATGGGCAGCTGAGTTAGTTAGAAATATTATAGGCAGTCAGACAGGGCTGGGCCCTCAAAGGAGCCAGTGCAGAAGCTCAGATATCTTGCAACCTTGGAAGAGACAATCACCTCCTACTGTGCTCCAGATCTTAAGACAAAAGGCAAAGAAAATACACCCACACCCTAAGGATCCACAGTCCAGATAGTTCTCTACTACCATGAGGAAGTCAGGAGTCAGCATCCCACCCCACTACAGGAAGAATCACTGCTGTTAAGCAGGCCCGCTTACTACGTGACTCACTCCCCCATTTGCTCCTAATTTAATCAATTTTACCTCAGCAATTAATCTTATTGGTTGACCACAGTTCTGTCCCACCTTATGCCCACCTTGCAAATTTCCATTTTTCCCCACCTTTGACCCATTTAACCTCATGATTTTACTCTATAAAAGTCCCTAGAGTAGACAAGAGTCCCTGGCAACCCACTTGCGACACCTTGCTTCTGTAGCCCATCTACTAAAAACAGAGATGATGAATACATTGAAAGAACAAAAAAAAACAAGGAAAACTGTTGAAAGCATAGGAATAAACAAGGACTTCCTGAATAGAAATATAATTGCATAAGAAATAACAAGAATCACTAAATGTATTTGTATTAAATTAGAAAAAAGATTCTACTAAGCAAATGAGACAATAGGGTCAGGAGACTACATATAGATCAAGAAAAAAATTCCAGATATAAAATATATAAAGAACTCAAATCTTAGACTACTAAATGTGACCTAATGAAAAATAGGCAGAAGTAATGAATAGATACTTCACAAAAGAAAAAGTACATATAGTCAAGAAGCACATGAAAAATCAGTCAGCATTCTTTTGCTATTTGCGGAAATACAAATCAAAATAATGAGACTCACAGTTCCTCCAGTTAGAATGCTTATTATCAAGGACACAAAAAAGAACAAATAGGGGCTGGGGATTTAGCTCAGTGGCATAAGTGCCTTCCTTGCAAGTGCGTGGTCATGAGTTTGATCCCTGATACCGATAAAAAAAATCTACTTAAAAAAGAACAAATATTGAAAAAGTTATGGGGAAAAATGAAACATTCTACATCGTTAGTTGAGATGTAAAGAAGCACAGCCACATGGAAATCAGTACGGAGATTCTTCAGAAAAACTAAAAATATAAATTTCACTTGATCCAGCTCTACATCTCCTGGTTATCTTCCCAAAAGACTTAAGTAATCACACTACAATGATATATGCATATCCATATTTATAACAACTCAAAATAGCTAAATTATGGAAGCTGTCTAGATAACCATGGAGATATATATTATATATAATATAAATATTATGTATACACATATGAGCACAGTGTGTACAGTAGAATATTACTCAGATATACAGAGAATAGAGTTAAGTAATTTGTAGGAAAATTGATGCATCTAGAGAATACAATGTTAAATGAATTGAATCAAACACAAAAGGTTAAATATTGCGTGGTTTCTCTTAAATGAGATACCCAAAATATAAATAATTCAAGGAGAATTATAGAAGAGATATGGTAGGAAACAGGGCTGTAGATTATTTGAAATGTGAAAGGCAATTAAGGGAGGATGAATGGAAGGGAATAAAAATGATCAATATATAAGAATTATATGTAATTAGTACTTCTTAGTAATACATACCAACAAACAAGATGAATTATAATGAAAGGTGAGGTAAAATCCACTTAAGAAGTACTATTAATGTATATACATAAATATCATTGTTAC
Organism: Dolichotis patagonum; assembly: GCA_004027295.1. NCBI lineage: Eukaryota > Metazoa > Chordata > Mammalia > Rodentia > Caviidae > Dolichotis > Dolichotis patagonum. The sequence goes on from PVJX010014106.1 coordinate 26,759, forward strand.
TGAAAGTCACACAACAATACTCATCAATTCATTGGAGTTAGTATGTGCAGTGTTTGCTTTGGCAAAATAGATGGAAGTCCAATCTGATTCACTCTTCAGTTAGTGATAAAGAAATAGGAAAGTATTTGATTAAACAGGCTGTTCCTGTATTTTAGAGTTCAGAGTTTACTCTCAGTGCAATGGCAAACCATTGCTGACTTCATCATAGGGTATTTGTAGCTATACATGATATATCTTGATTCTCCTGTTTTCTCATTCCCTTCCCCTCTATTCAACCCCTTATTTACAAAGTTTTGTTTCTCCTTCATTCTTCCTTTCTCATTTTTTTCTTTGCTCTTCCTCCCTTTTCCCAGTCTCTAGTTCCCTTTTCCTTTTGAATAATTTCCTCCTATTTCACAATATTATACATTTTGGTTCTAATTTATTCTTTTATTTCCAAGTTGAAGGCAGTAAATATAAAGCAAAAGAGCTCCAAATACCAGCAGCCCACAAAGACTAGTTGTGGAGACCAGAGACCAGCTACCAGTGCCCTGTTGAACTGACCTCTGGTGTGGAACACAAGCTGACAGCAGATAGTGATGGGCAGCAGGAGCAATGACCAGCAGCTGGTTGTGTCAACTGCTAGCATCTAGCACTACCTAGCAGAGCTGCGCTTTGCTGATTAATGATTTTGATCTCCATCTGAATTCAGCAAGATAACTGCAGCATGATTGGCAGCAGTGCTATGCCACCACATGAGGACAGTAGCACCACCCCCACTAGTTCTGACAACTGCAAATGGTCCTAGACAATGCCTGCAGTCCCTCTCAGTTCTTCAAAAAAGCAACAGTATACTTTGAAATGCCTGGAGTTGTGGGGAGGGAGGAAACCGCGCCACCTGGTGGTACCCATGTTGGAGTGGAGCAGGGTGGTTTGATAGCCATAGGGGACATCCCTAGATTGCTAAGGAAGACACTGAGGTAAATGTCCCCAGTTTGTTCCTTTGGGGTGCAAAGAGGATAAAAGGAAAGCAAGCAGGGGAAGACAACCATTAAGTAATATCCATCCAGTTGGCAGAGGAAAAATGAGAGAATCAGCTGCTTCTTGTCTGCCTCACCTCCCACCACAAAGAATTTTCCAGCCTAAAATGTCAATAGTGCTAAAACTGAGGAAACCCTGATGTAGACTATGAATAATTTAACAGACACAAATTGTGGAATTTCTTTTAAATCAGTACTAGGTTGTGAAATATGTGGTACATGAATCTGGGAGGGACAAAAGGTTCTTGTCAAACCACCATCTGATTTCTTTTATGAAATGACAAATATAACCGTTTCTAAAAGATATGCAACAACAAATAAGGTCTACAATCTCTCATGATTTCTTTTAACACCATTTCTTTTGATTTGTACTCCTGAATACTGTGAGTAATTCTTCAAACTATACTAAGAACTACAAAAAGCAAAAGAAAGTAACCAATTAGTTCATTCAGGGAGGTCCATGAATAACTTACTTCCTTTTTGATTCAGACTTGGAATCAGGTGAAAACATCACTTCCCACCACGAATTCTCTCCAGATCCAAAAAGCCACTGTAAAATTCAGTTTAGTTTTCTCTGCTTCTAGAAGTACAGCGGTTTTGCCCAGTTGCAAGGTTTATTGTTGACTATAATTGGAATTTTGAAGTATCACCTCCTTTAGTCCAATTAGTATTGATCAAAATCAAGTGTAAAAAGAGGTAGAAAGGGAGAGAGAATTGTGAAGAAGTAGGAGGGAGAGAATGAGGCAGGGAGAAAAAGTTGGAAAGAAAACCAGCATCAAATCACTGTCTCCCACAATGAATATTAATTTTCTTCCAGGCTTGCCTCAAAGGGCTTGCTTTTGTTTTCAGCTGTACTCAAATGTGTTGAAAAGTCTTATACCATTCTACAGACGTATCTCTTGCAGATAACTAACATATATTTTAAACTGAGTTGATACAGATTCCCTTTGGAGTTTCCTTAACTTTTAAGATGTATGTTGTGTGTGGATTGTGCATCCTTTGGAATCAACCACTTCTTTCCTGAGGAAAGCTTGAATTCTCGTGGTCATCTCTGACTCTGAAATATTTTTCACTAAATTGTCTTGCTTATTCATCATCTTGCACCCTTTATATTATGGCTCAGAAATCTATACATATGTGTAACTCATATGTTTCTCTCTCTTCAGTGCCCAGTTACTACAGCTACATGCACACACATGCATACACACACACACACACACACGCACAAGCATGCACATACATAACTCCATACATGCTCGCATGAAACATAAGCAGAAGAAAGTATACATTTCTCTACTAAAACATACAGATGTGAGGGAGAGGAGAGAAGATACTGCAGCAGTTAAGAATTTTCAAATGATTTCTAGATGATATTTACTTATTTACTTATTTATTTCTTGGTACCAGAAATCAAAACTCACAACTTCAATCTTGCCAGGCTATTGCGATGCTACTGAGCTGTGTCCCTGATCCTCTAGAAAATTTTAATGTATATCCAGGATTAAACATAAATTTTAAAAGTAATTCTGCTAGCCAAACATGGTGGTATATGCCTGTAATCCCAGCATGTAGAAGACCAAGGCAGGAGGGTGGCCATGAGTTCGGGACCAGTCTGAACTTCATAACAAGAGATAAACTAAAAGAGTAATTCTGCTATTGTTTCTTAGGATTTGTTTTTTCATCTCACTACATGCAACTGAGGCAACTGGAATAGTATTTCAATATATAGACTTTATGAAACTGGATCTCTTCCCTGCTTATGACACCCTAACCCCTAAAACAGATCCTGGTACCCAGTACATAGTAGGTACCATGTGAAACCTGTTAAATAAATAAGTGGAAGAATGTGTCTACTAATTGGTATAGCAAAAGTAACAGATGGTAGGTATTTTTAACCTGCTAGAAGATATAATGAAATGATAATTTTGCTTTATATTTACTGCCTTCAACTTGGAAATAAAAGAATAAATTAGAACCAAAATGTATAATATTGTGAAATAGGAAGAAATTATTCAAAAGGAAAAGGGAACTAGAGACTGGGAAAAGGAAGGAAGAGCAAAGAAAAAAATGAGAAAGGAAGAATGAAGGAGAAACAAAACTTTGTAAATAAGGGGTTGAATAGAGGGGAAGGGAATGAGAAAACAGGAGAATCAAGATATATCATGTATAGCTACAAATACCCTATGATGAATGTGATCATTATATGAATCTAAATTGTACCAAAAAACTTAATAGAAAAGCAAAAGTTAAAACAAAGATTATATTCAAAATCTGATATTTTAACGAAGGCCCTCTAGACTTGTTAAAATTGTATACAAAGTTTTGTTGATCTACCTTGCACTTTTTCCTTGAAAAAAATGTCCAGAATTTCCCATATATTTTGAAGATGATCCAGTGACACTGAAAGTATAAGAATGGCAAATACAGAGGACTTAAGATTGTTTCATGGAAAAATATTTACCTACTCTATTTGAAATCAAACTTTTATTAGAACCATTGCCAGAGAAAGGGAGTAAAAAGAAGGATGGATGAGGGAGAGAGAATGAGAGCCTAACCAGATTTCAGTTGTGGAAACACATAAATACCTACTTTTAAATATTTTCATTTAAAAGGTGAATATGTGTGTGTATGTGTGTGTGTGTGTGTGTGTGTGTTTGTGTGTGTGTATTCAATAATTTATCCTTTAAAAGTCAAATGCAGACATACTTGGCTAAATTAAAACCAAGAAACATACCCAAAATTCACCCACAAACCAAAATACCTACATAGAATTCAACATTCCATTTCCATCCAGAAATCAAATCTCCTAAGGTTTCCTTTCAAAACTCTGCTTGATTTTCATATTTAAAACAGGGTTTAGTAGGTGAAGAGCTCCACATTTCAGACACATTTTTGCCAACTCATAGGTTGAACAGTAGGATAATCTGTGGTGCGGCTTACTTAGTGGGAGGATAGAATTCTGAACCAAAATGAGTAAAGAAAATTTGTAGTAGTCTGAATTTTTGGTGGTTTCACACCTGTTTCCCTTGACTCCAGACAGATTTGGCCAATTACAGGAGTGAGAGTTTTAAAAGCTCCTGACTCCCAATAGGTCAGATTGATTCTGCAAATGTGCCAATTCCCTGCTCTCTCTAATGAGTTGATTGAAAGAACCAGATGTGCAGAAGTGTTAAGCAAATAGTGTCTTGTATGTGGTAACTGCAGCATGTGTGCTGGGGACTGAGAGCTTTTAAAGGGTCTGCTGTGCCCTCTGACAGTTCCTTCAGGACTGGGGAGTAGACAAAGGCCATTTTCCATTATTCTGTGAATTGGAAAATTCTTATTATCTGATTGCTTTTCTCTCCTTAATATAAACCCTGTTCAACTTGTGTAATCATCAGTTAGTACATCAAAAAAATCCATCTATGAATATTTGTGGAATGTTTACAGTTTGAAAATTACTGAAAATGGCAGTTTAATAAATATACTTTCATTCTGTAAAGATAAGAAACAGTTAAAAATTATGAAGTCTAAGAAGATGTGATATGTGTGTTTACGAACTCACCACGACGATTCATCATGTTACAAACAGGTAAAATAAAAATAGTTTTAAAAATTACTAAGACAAAAAAAAACATCATGTTTGTATATTGCCATAATTAACGTTGTTGCAGAAATTTTCAAATGAAATTCATTTTTGTGAAACAGTATTATTCATGAAACCTATTTTCCTAATTTTTATGTAAGCTGAGGTTATAAAAAACAATTTTGCGCTTGTTTACATTTAATTTCAATTGGAATTTGAGATATATGGTGATGCCTATAAGAATTTCTAGTAATTTTTAGATAAATTTTTCAGTGATTGTAGATTTCAAAATGTCTCAAACTGGTAGTTTCTCTACACTGTGAATCTAAATCTGAAGAGCACATTTTGACTTTTGAATTGAGCCCTGAAGTGCTTTATTATAATAGCAGTTTTGCATTCATGGCAAATCATACTAATATTTTATGACTTGTGGCAATTTTTACAGATCTGCTGACCCTGAGGTTTTGCATATAATTACATGTCAAACAGAGTCATCTTTATCATCCACTGGCATTAGTTTTGTGTGAATAAATAAATGATTATATATTTGAGATGTAAATCATAAATTTAGTTCTAGCAAAAGCTGTTACTTTTGTTTCAGATTTGCACAGTTAGAGTCAGAGCTTAAAATTCATCATTTTTGACATTTTAAAAGAAAATGTTAATTTAGAACAAGAAAGTTAACTATTACAATAATATAATGCAATATTTGAAATGTGAGATAACATTGATTACGGAAATTAAATCATTTTTTCTATAGCAATATAACTCCACTACTTTTTTTTAAAAAAGGCTTTTCCTCTCTATTTACAAAACTGGAAATAACAGGAATCAGGTTGCTTTTCACTGACTAAAAGGCGTATTAGTGAGCAATCCAATTAACGTAAGACAATAAGCCTTTTACATGCACTAACGGAACAGGAGAACTAACCATTAGTATTTCAGGAGTAGAAGGTAGATGTCCATCGCTACCTCCTCCTCCTTCTCCTCCTCTTCTCCTTGTCCTCCTCCTCCTCCTCCTCCTCTTTCTCCTCCTCCTTCTCCTTCTCCTTTTTCTTCTTTTTTTCCTGTTTTTTGTTCTTCTCCTGTACCCCACTCCTGCCACCTCTTCTCCCCTTCACAGTCCCCTTACTTTATTCCTTTTCCTTTCTTCTTTCTCGTCTTTTCTCCTCTTCTTCTCTTTTTTCTTTTGCTTTTTCTGCCTCACCTCCTCTCTCTCTCACACACACTTACCTAGAAAAGCAAAGTACCTCTCAAAAGACAAATGGCCTTATATATTGAATCCTGTAGCACACTATAAAAGCACGCAAATTGAGCAGCAGATATGCTGAGGAGAGTTGATAAAAAGGTCAGTGAAGAAAGCACTTTCTTGAATATGAAATATCTCATTGTTGATGATTGAAACACTGTTCTAACAATGGACCCTTATTTAATAATACTAAGTACTACAACTTATCAGGTATTTGGCTAGTTGCTGGGAATGTTATGATGAACAAGACAGGATCACTGCCCTCCGAAGCATTAAGACGTGTTAGGAAGGACAGTTGATGTAATTTATATATAGTTTGTCTCTCAAAATTTAATTCATTGGAGGGTTGAGCCTCAGTGTACCAATACTAAGAGGTAGTATAATGAAGATGTGTTAGGTTCTTGTACCAAAGCCCCATGGTGAATGTAATTATTATATACTACAAACATATACAAATAAAATTTATAAAACAGTAATAAAGTGTCCCAAACTTATAAAACGAGGTAGTAAAAACCTTAAAATTTTGGCCTAATTAGAGGTGATAAGAAACGTTGTTCTTGTATTAAAGGAGCTCTCCTGTTGCTCAGAGAATGTTTACAGGAAAAAGGATCTTACAAATGAATCGGCCTGGCATTGAAGCCTCACATTTTGTGATGTGATCCCTCTCACGTTTACTCCTGCCATCGTGATGCCATCAGACAGGATGTAAACAGTGATGCCATGGTGATGCTGGCGCCATGCCTCTGAGCCTTCAGAACTGTGAGCTAAGGTAGGCAGTGGTAAGCACAGGATGCTACAGAACTCACAGGCGAACGAGTAAAATCTTTAGGGATTCAGAAAGGTTTGCTGTGGGAGATAGCATCTAAGCTGGTCATCAGAGAGGAATGCGTATGTTAACCTGAGGACACTGGTGATACAGGCAGAATGAAGAACTCATACAAAGGAAAGTCCCTAGGTAAAAGAGAACAGGTGGAGTTTTGGATGTGAAAGCAGTGAGGATGGCTAGGACAGAGTTTCTGGTGGGGGTGGTGGTAAGAGATGATGTCAAAGGTTGTAGAGACCGTATTACATGAAGACCGCTGTGCCACTCTGAACACTTTACATTTTATCTAGAGTGTTGTGGGGACTCTTAAGAGTCCTGAGTAGGGTAATGGTATCAAATATAGAGTCAAGTGAGATCATAGTGGTTGTGTAGCGGACCTGGGTGAAAAGGAGCAAGATACGAGGTGAAGACTCTTAATTAGAGAAAGACAATCTCCACAAGTATTGCTTCAATTTGGGTTAGTTTTTGAGAACCATGAACTAACATCATTTGAATTTAATTTTTTGTTATTTCAAAAATATTGTTTTCAAATTTGGTGATTGAAAAGGCTTTCTTCTACAATGCTGAGGGTGGAGATGCCAGCCTCTTACATAACAGGAGCGATATTTATAATTTTCCTGCACATTTTTCTCAACAGTTACTGATGACTAACTTAAATTCTCACTAATTCAATAGTTAATGCCAAAACATGAGAAATAACTCAAGATCATCTATTTAGCTAATCCTGTAATAAACTGGCTAATCCATAAGATTTACTGTAAGGACAGATAAAGTGTACTTAATCACATAGCATGTAGACTGTGATATATTGACTGGTATCAATGCCATTTACAAGTATCTTTCTTATACTTATACTTATTTCACCCTCTTGTTTTAGAAAATATCCTACAGTTTCCCGTTGCTCGGGTCAGAACCTTGAGCAGCTACACAGACATCACTAATCGAGTCCTGTATTTCGTACATTCATACCTTTCCTGTATTCCCACTCTTCCATGTCTACTGCGAATATGTCCCACTGTGGTCTCCTCATCATTCTCAGTTTACTGAAACAACTTTTGTGTACAATGTGATTCACAAAATGTTCTTTAATATTCTCATCACTTCCCATTCCCTGGAGAATGCTTTGGAAAGAGTTCAAAGACAGAAAAGACACATTACTGTCACTAACGCAAGATGGTAAGTTTGAGCAAATTTGCACAAAGATAGGAAAAGGTGGGTGATTTCAAGTGATTTTGAAAGTAATGCTAATTGTTTCCTCTGAATTTCATATGTGGAATGGTGAATATGCCAAATTTGGAGATAAATGCTAGGAATATAGTTTATAAAACTGCATTGCTGTAGTGTTAATCCTTGATTTTGCATGTGCTGGATGAAGTCTAGTTTTGATAGATATGGTAGATAAGCTCTATTTACCTTTCCCAATTTTTGCTTTATTTTCTTCTGTCTACATTTTTCTCTGACCAGCTAATCTTTACAGATTGCTTCAGTGTAGCTTGCTTGCTATCTTGCATGTGATTCTGTTTGACAATTACAGACTCTGGCAGATAAGTAGAGAGAGAGGTAGAGGGAGAGGGAGAGAGAGAAGGAGAGGGAGAGAGAGATTGGTGCTTATGTTCTTTCTTGGTTGATTATCACTTCTTCATTTGTTAGTGGCTTCATTTTTGTCATCTTAGGTCACTGTTTTTGAAGGATAGTTCACTCCAAAGATAGTTTTTTCCCCAGCATTCCAATTATGCATTTTATTTCTGTCCTTTTCAAGCTTAAAAGTAGTAATATTGTCTCACTGTTGTTTTTCTTCTGTCCTTCAAGATACATTGTTTTACATAACATTGACCATATATTACTGGTAAAGGATCTTTCTGATTGATTTCTTTCCAAATTGTTTTCTGTAATTGCTGAGACCTCAACAGGTACCAGGGGGCAATTTTATGCTTGTATGTTCATTATTCAGTTTGAGGAGCCTTTAGGATATCCAAAAGAATAGGTCATCCTTGTACTGAATCACGTGTTTGGAAATCAAAGAACTGATCTGGAATAGAGACATGCCAAAGTTAGGAACTGTAATAGACTCTGAGAATGTTTCCTTCTTCCTTGGTGAGATCTTCTCTCAGATATGGGGCTTTTGGAAATAAAACCGGAAATTATTGGGCAAACTAGGAAGAGCTTGACACCCTAGAGTTTACCTATTTGAAATCTGAAGGTCACATAATTTAAGTAAACCAAGTTGGGTAGATACAAGACTAGTATTTGCTGTCTCCTTGTCTGATTCTAAATGCTAAATATTTTCTAGTGCACAGCATTTACTTCCAAGTCTGAGTTTTTGATTGAATATTTAAAGTCTCCATATAAAGGCAAACAAAAATAAGCAAACAAAAAAATACCCTTACCAAAGTAAAACAAAACAATCACTGAACTCCAGAAGCACAGATTCTGCTTTGGTAGATGTGGGATGTAATCCAGAAATCTCTTTCGGTTTGTTGTGTTTTGCTTTGCTTTTTAAGCTATAAGAAGTCACTCTGCTGAGACTTAGTTTTACTATATTCCACAGTTTTCCTGTAATGTAATTTCAAAAATATTTACGATTTGTTGTTCAACTAATATCTTAATTTTGCTCAAAAACAGAATTTATTTTCAAAGGGATTTCCAATGACTCTATGATATACCATATGTAATTCAATTAGTTTTCTAACTCTACCACCTTCAACTTGCTTTTTAACCTTTCTGATATTTCTCATCTGAGATGGTATATTCTGAAGAGTTCCCACTGTGTTGTGCTAATTAAAAGTGATGACACATATAATGTGTCTGGCTCAATGCCTGGTACACGTAATACCCTCAGAAGCCTGAACTGTTTTTACTAATAGCAAATTTTTGGTAGAAGTTGATTTAGACAGAGTATTTCTCAGACATATTAATAATTATTCTGGTAGTTTCTCTCATTTTTTCTTATTTTTTCTACCAAATTTCCATTAGAGAGTTCCTCCTAAAATAATCACTGACCTTTCATTAAAAGTTAAATTTTTGGAATAAGATATCTGCAGAAGAGAATGAGTTATAGTAAAATAAATACAGGACAACTTTCAGTACCTTTTGAAGTATCAAAAGGGAGAATAAAGATAAAAAACTGAGTATGTCTTGTGTTCTAATGACTTATATACATTAAATAATGAGATTTTTTATTTTATTCCAAAAATCATGGAAAAGCCAGTAATTGTAAAAGATTTGCTGAGAGTAGTAAATGTAGAAAGCAACAGAGCCAGAACTGAAGTTGAAATTGTTCTTTTCTAAAGTTATGCTGTAGCCCAGGGAAGTATTTCCATTAAAAGTGTTATAATGAGTAACAACAGCACAGGAATCATAAAAATACCATGTTTATCTAAAGTTCTTTTCAAGTATTACACTATTTTTACATTAGTTTTGCATTAGGTACTCCTTTTTGGAACTCATATTTTGTATTCATATGCACACTTTTAATAGAAAATAAGAAAGATGAATATTAAACCCTTTCTGCCTTTAAGGAATTCATAGCCAAATGGAGAAGCTATACATGTAAAAGAAAATCTCAACATGAGACGGCATTGGGAACAACTGAACAAGCCTGAATCTGAACCCATGACTGCCTCACTTCCAAATGCTATAATGGAAGGGAAATGAATGTGGGATCAAACCCAAGGCAATGGTTTAATGAATGAATGAGTTCCTCCCACGGAAACCTCTAATAGATTCATCTATACCATCAACCTTTATTGATTGATCACCTGTATCAGACAGTGCACTAGATGTGGAAATTGAAAAACAGACATGTTTGGGGGAATGTTTGCATTGTGGTATTACTTAGTTATTCAAAGATTCTGATGGTTACTGAGGACCAAAGAGAGCTAGCAAATGAGTTACCAGCAATCACATTAATGTCAAATATTGGAACAGGGTTTTGAATTCATATGTGACTCAAAATGTGTCAGAGGCTGTGAAATTGACAAGGAAAAAGAGTGAAGGAAAATTAAACACTTGGGAAGTGTGGAGCCTAAGAGTAAAGGGCCAGTGGCAGGAGCATTATAGATGCACTGGATTCTGATGCAAAGAGAGGATGGAGATACATTGCCATTATTTGGGAAGGACAGTGAAAACCATTCTATTGGAGGATCCTGACGAAATGTGAATATTTAAAAGATTTGCTTCACAATCTGCAATGTATTCTTTAAATTCAAGTAAAGTCGTTTTGTAGCTTAGCAGATTTCCCACTGATAATTTGCACAGTAAAAAATAAGAGAAATATAGATTTCTGTCCTTGAATTTTAGATTTAGTGTGGAACAAAAGAAAACAGAAAGGCAATTGCCATGGGAAAACTAGAGATGGCTTCAGGTTGAAAGATAAATATAAATTTTCTGAAAGAAAGAGAAAAAGAAAGATGACCAAGTGGATAAACAGTGATGCATGGGCTGCAAGCTTAGATGTCTGTGAGTAAATGGCAAAGTAGCTAACACTTTAGGTGTCCTGTTATCTAGCTTACTGACTGGAAGCCCAGTGAAATCTTTCTCAGGCAAGATATTTATAATAGTGCAAAAAAACCACACTTAGATTTATAGAGGTCAGACTAAAACAGTAGATGAGCTGAGTTAAATTAGGCAGGAGATTAAGGGTTGAGACTAAGGTGTGCTAATGAAGATTGGAATATAGAATTAGATCATGTCCTCTGGGAGCATTTAAGGAATACGCCAGGTTCCCTAATTGAAACTGCTATGTATAGAGACCTATAGGCAGCAAACCAGATTCCACGCTGGAGATGTTCCACAGGCTGTGCTTACACTAGGCAGTGATTGCTCAAAATCATCTGGGGTTATAGTCAGAGTATCTACCCCCTTCTTTTAGAGTGAATGATAATGAACAGTCCCATACAACCTTTCTAACAGCTGTTTTAAGTAAGTTTGACCCAAAGTAACTTTTTAGTGGCACATGCTCTTTGATAAATTGTAATACATAATGATTTGACAATGCGTGTAAACTGGAATTCAGTATGCTTTCTGACCTATGGATGTCAGTAAAACAGAGGTAGTATATTTTTTTATCTGGAGGGAGATAGTTAGACCTAGCTGATCTGCCAACCAGATGGAATAGAGTATCACAATGAAACTGCAATTCCCTCTGCTGCGAGAACTTTGCGATTGGAAACTACTAATGAAAAGGCAGACTTTTGCATGTGCGTGGGAATCCAGGGCTTTCACACTTCTATAACTAATTTTTATTTTAAATTTTGAGACAGAATATAGTTAATTTGCCCAGGATGCACTGGAATTTATGATTCTCCTGTCTCAGCCTCTCAGACTGCTTGGATTATAATCATACACCAGCACGCTGGGTTGAAAAGGGACACTTTGCTGCTTGCGTGCTTGTAAACTTAGCATATTTGAAGTTTGGTAATGCAAGTTTGGCTTTCACCAGGGAATGCTGTGGCATTGTCAAGTGAATGAATGATACCTTACTGTCGCTGTACTCTGCAGGGTTTGTGCCCACTAGAAGATGATGAAAACGGCTTCTAATCCATATATGAAGCATGCACAATATTTTGTTTGGAAATTTTATTGAAATACATTTTTATTCTTCTGATGATTATCTCAAGTGGGCCTCCTAGAGCATAAAAACTGTCGTCCAAGCATATGTAAACTACAAATAAATCACCAAGAGTACAGTGAATGAGATAGAGAGTTAGTCTCCCTTCGGAGGTAACTACCCCTTCTGAAGTACTCAGTAAATCGCAGGAACTCCACTCACATTTCCACACGTAGGATGTCATGTAATTGTCATGGTAACCTTGTAAGAATCATTTAACATATTTTAACAATGACAAAAACTGACAAAAACTGAAGTGATTTTTTTCCAAGCTCAAACTGTGGCTAAACCAAAGGCAAACCTTGATCTCTTCAACATAAATTCTTTCCTTAAACTTTTCAGGGATACCTTGCTTTGAAATACAGTTAATGTAATGAAATGAAGACAAAACTATATATAGGTAAAATGTATCAGTTTTTCCATGTGAAAACATTTAGTAAACATGTTTCTATTTATTAAATAAGCCTTATTTCATAAATTTAAACAATACAATGAAGAAATCTATCTAAATGGTTCATAGTAATTATTTACGTTTTTCTTGAACTGCCTAATGGTACTAAATTAAAAAAAAACACTATGATCTAAATGCAATACAGTTAATTATGGAAATCAGGACATAACATGTCTTCATTTGTTTGTCACAGAGTTGGCCTTGTAGTTCCTGCTTACTAGGTATGTCACTATGAATTTAGGCCAGGCAAAACCAGAAAATGCGTAAAATTTAAAACATCTGTATAATTTGTAATTGTTCATCTAGTGTTTTATGTTTTGTGGACTGCAATTATTACATCATACTTTCAAATTTATTTTCCCTAAAATATTCTCTTGTAATCACAATAGAGATACATTATTAAAGAAAGCAAGTTGAAAGAGGATAAACTCTGAAGTCCCTGTGTCATGAAACTGAATACAGCAGATTAGGAATACATACTGCTTTTATCCTACATTATATTTTTGGATGATATGTAATATTCTGCAAGTATGCCATAAAGCTAAAAACAGAAAACATTTTGTAAATCATCTTTGGCTATGCAGTAGGAATTACCAATTTAATTTTTATTATTTCATAATATAGTTGGGATGTGGGAGAAAAATTTTATGATCAAGTGATCAGCAGCTCAAAGCACTTGCCTGGTAAATGCAAGTAATGAGATTGATTCCCTGTACCATAAAACAAACATGGTGTAAAAAAAGAAGTGTTTTCTGACCTTTTTCTGGACCAGTAATTTTCTTTACTGTAAGAATTTGAATAGCCCCAATTAATTTAATACATATTGTAAATTTCAAAGTATTTTATTTATTAAATTTATTGGTAGAATTTAGATATACATAATGATCATATTCATCATAAGGAATTTTATGTATGTGTGTTTGTTATATTGTCATTGCTAATTTATTCCCCATTGTGTGTGCTCCCTTCAGTTCCTTTTCTTCTTATTTACAAAGCTTAGTTTCCATTTTATCCATCTTTTATCCTTTTTTGTGTTTCCCTTCTTTCTTTTTCCCCTCCCACCTTTTTCGTTCTTCTTTCCTTTTAATGTTTTTGTACATATCATTTTCTATGTTTTTGATCATTGTAGTATTCTACTATTATAGGGCACAAATTAGTATCAACCAGTTTTAAAAAGTAACTGTTATTGGGAATTTTTTTATTTCAATGAAACCGAACAAGAAAGAATGAAGAAAACAACTGGAAACTAAAAATAGCAATGCAAATCGATCAAAGATCAATAAGGAAACCAAAATCATTTTGAAACAAATGAAAAGGAGGACACAGTATGCTAAAAACCTATGGGCTAAAACAAAAGCAGTAACAGGAGGGAAGTTTATACTAGTCAATCCTATAAAAATATAAATATATCTGAATGAAACCTATCACTGCATCAAAACACACAAAAAACAGCCTTGTAGAACAAAAGAAAGAATAAAGTGCAGAATAGAAACAAGTAAACTTGAGACAAAAATATACAAAAAAATCAATGAAACAAAGTGATATGTATTCAGAAAGTTACACAAAATATTTTAGCTCTCATCTGAAATAAATAAGAAAGAGAAGACTCAAATAAAATCAGAGGTAGAAATTAATAAAAATATACAAGTGACAAAAAGAAATATAAAAGATCATTTGCTTCTGTGGTCAATGACTATATGCCAGAAAATTAGATAATCTCACAGAAATAGAAACAATTTATAGGCACATACACCTTACCAAGATTTAATCATGAAGAAATACAAAACTAGAGAGAACTAAATAGCAAGTTATGAGATTTCATAAGAAATAAAAAGTTCGTGGTCAACAATCTTGACTGTTGACTGTTTCCAATTACTTGAAAAATTACTAATTCTAAGTGTCCTTAATGTTCTCAAAAAATATAAGAGCAAGTAATTATTCCAAATACATACTGTGAGCTAAGCTTTAATCTGGTAGCAAAACCAGAAAAGGTCACAAGGACCAAACAAAAAGAAAACTATAGGTCAATGTTCTTGATAAACATAGACACAAAATTCTTAACAATTTAGTAGCAAACTGAGTCCAGCAGTAGGTATGAAAGTTTTTTTTTTTACCATAACAAAGTGGGATTTATCCTAGGAATAAAAGGATAGATAAATGTGAACAGTTCAGTGAACATAATACACCAAATCAACAGAATTGAATAAGAAAAGATTTTCAATAAAATTCAAAATCCTTTCATTATAAAATAACTGGACAAATTAGTCACCCAAAGAGTACACTTGAACACAGCAAAGCCATGTATAATCAGCCCATGGCTAGCATAATAAATGTGAAACGGCTAAACACTTTCTTTCTCATATCTGCAATAAGTCAAATGCATCCACTTTTATTGCTTTTATTCCACACAGTGCTGGATGTCCTTGCAGAAGCAATTGTACAAAAGAAAGGAAGGGCACTCAAGTTGCAAAAGAAGTAAAATTGTTAGTTTGTAAGTAACATGGTTTATATACAGATAACCAGTAAAGCAACAATAAAAAAGCTATCAGAAGTAATAAATGAATTCAGTGAAGTTACAGAATGTAAAATCCGTCATGAACTCTGCATTTCTGTATGTCAACAGCAAATCATTTAAGATATATGTTAAGAAAGCAATTTTATTTATAAAACCTGCAAAAATAAAGTACCAACTGATTATTTTAATCAGAGTTGACAAATTATCTACAATGAAAATCATACTAAATTTCTAAAAGAATTTTTATGCACATACATAAAACAGTTTAAACACAGCTAAAAGAAACCTTGAATTGTAAGTGTTGGTATTGTTAAAATTTTCATACCATCTACAGTGATTTAAAAATCCAATGAAATTTTTATCAAAATGTCAGTGGCATACAAATTAAACTAGGAAAAAAAATCTAAAATTAAGATGAAACCACAAAAAATTCTGAATATCCCAAAACATTTTTAATGAAAAGAAATGAGGCATCACTTTGAGTTCAAAACATATTACAAAGCTTTGGTAATCAAAATCACCACATGATACTGGTATGCAAAACAGAAAAATGGAAAAATTAAACAGAATAGATACCCAAGACATAACTTTGTACATCTCTAATCAAACGAGCATCAATAATATTTCTAAGAAGCCAAATTGCAGAAAGGACAATCTTCAATATATGCTACTGGGAACACTGACTTCACATGGAATAGAACTGTGGACATTGATTGTAAGGGGACCTGCAGGTGGAGGGAGATGGGAAGCAGGCAGGAGAAGTACAAGAAAAATGAGTCAAGAGATGATATTTCTATGCACCAGTTTCTTGTAATAAATGTATTTATTATTACAAAACTATAATAGTAAATAAATGTCAAAAGCAAAGGAAGTAAGACCTTTATACCTCATGTGTACAAATGAAGTAAAACTTGATCAATAGTTATGAACAAATACATTATTTTTTATGCAAGTATAGGGTAGTAATTTAAGAGAATGAGATTTGTTGCCAACCTACCTGGACCAATTCCTGCTTTTCGCCTCTAGTAACTATATGGCTTGGGATATACTCTTTTGCTATCTCAATTTCCCCATGTGGAAACGAAATGCAAGGCGATGCAAGAGAGAAGGTAACATGCCCTTTTAGAATGAGCAGGAGGCTTTGAGGACCCTAGCAATAACACTGTTCTTGATGACTTTGTGGAATTTCTTGTCATTATTATTTCTACATTTCAGATACACAGAGTGGAACAAGTCATATTACTTGGTTAATGAAAAGCACTTCTCACTGGTATATAAATGAGTACAGAGCTATCGATGAGTTGCTTAATAACTCACTAAGAACAAGAGAGTTAGAACAAAGTGTGAAATGGCTGAGATCCACATATGTGCTCCTAAGATGGCAGCCCTCATATACTGTGCACATGCCTGCCCCATATAATCTCTCTCTGGACTCTTGCATGACATGTTCTCTAATGTATGTTTTGGATATGATTTTGGCTCTGACTTCTCTGCTCTCTTTTACAGGAGTACCAGTTCAAAATCATGTTACAGATTCCTCTATGGTGGGTTTTGTTTCTGAAGTCGTTATTTTGGTCTTTATCCGTTCTAATACTATTTAAAATTATGCTGGTATATCTGGGTTCCCTATAGAGGTTTTGCTGGTTTTTATTTGATGAACATTAAGCAACTAAAATGTGACTTTGTTGCTAGAATAAGTATCATTCGCACATACACTCTTACCCCCCTTCTTCAGTGTTGCAGCCATCTCTGTATTTTATGTAGTCCTATTTGTTATATCTATAATGTCAAATTACTTCAAAGTTTGTTCCTAGGCCCCTCTCACTGTACACTTCATACCCTTCCCGTGCAGTCTCAGCCAGACTTGAGGTCCTAATATATCATCTGCTTGCTTTCCTTTAAACTTTCCAGTTATATGTTCTGTGATGATTTGAATATTATTCATCTCACTTTTAAAATGGTCTCATTTGAGTTCCATAGAGTGAGACTTGCTCAGGTCACTGTTGGGTGGTCCCCTGAATTTTGCATGCCATTGTCTAGTCTGCCATATACTGGAGACAACTATATATATATATATATTATATTATATTATATTATATTATATTATATTATATTAGTTCTAGTTATCTGATAGCCCCAGAGTCCTTATCGATTCTCTTGCAAATGCATTTACAGTATGAAGCACGGATAAATATTAATATTTCCCACTATTTTATTTTTGTTTTCCAACTCTTTTTCTCTAGATGATGTATTTAGCTCTCCTCCAGTATTTGACTCCCATACTCTATAGCCTGTACTAGTATTCATTAGTTTTATGAGCTTCACAAAAAAAGAGAAATCTTAGATCTGGAGGGTAGTCTAACCTGATATGTAAGCTTTGAATTTTGGAAAACAAATAAATAATGTCAGCAGATTAACTGAACTGAATAAAGAGTGGAATAAATCCAGTTACAACTAAACTGATGAAGTTGACTAGGAAAAAATACTAATAAAATGGTGTTACTGAAAAAGAAGCAGATAAGTTGGAATGTTTAAACAAAATAGTTTGTATTTATTTATTTCTCCTGAACTATGAATTGAAGAAACTTGGTTCATTAAGTTATGTGCGTGTCTGATGAATTGTAACCTTTACATAAAGGATTGTTTCTAAATGGAGTCTTTCTTAACTATATGTAAGACATTAAAAAAATGTTTTCCCCAATGTTACTTGGGCACACTTTATTAAATTTTTACATCTCTTAACTTAAAATTAGATCAATTTATCTGATCCCATTATATCATGCAAATTTTTTTTAAAATTTTTTTCCCCATTTTATTTTAAAGAGGGTAAGACAAAAGAGGTCAGTACAGAGCAGATCGGAACCAGATATTAAATGCATGTAACTAGAAAGATTTTTCAAGGCTACTTACTACCCAACTTACTGATCCAAACAAAAAGAATGTTAAGAAGGTACTGTGGGTCTTCTAATTTGCAAAATATTAATTAATAGTATCCTGATATCATAAGGCAGAAAAGGTCCTAGTTGCCAGCAACCAGGCTATATGGTAGATTGATGGGGACCAAACTACTCCTGTAGATATGAGGCAATTCAGGAGCATGGAAGTTTTGGGGGAAAGTTGAAGGGTGCAGGCTTTCTGGCTGAGGGGGAATTAACCCTTTAAAGTTTCCCCACTGCCGCCCCCTCAACGCCCTCCCCCTCATGCTCCAGAGGCACGCATAACACTTGCTGAGTGCAATACAAGAAAGCAAGTACTGAGGTATGGGGAAAGAGCTTAACTAGTCTCCTTTGTGATGCGGAACCTGTTCCCCATTGTACTACCTAGTTTGAAGTACACTCCCCCTCCTCCTGAGCTCACTGGCTAACTAAAGCAAGCCATTGAAAGAAGTCTTTTTCTTTGTCCATTTGGAGGCACTGACTTCCTGGTGTCCCTTGAAAATGCAAATTTCTTTTTGTCTTTATCCATGCCCCACTGAGCAGGCCCCTTGGTATGTGGTTACAGCTTCTCCAGCTGTGTGTCTGAGCAGGTTAAGAGGACCCTGCCCATTTGCTTAAAGCTGTGGAGAAATACATGTATTGCTCCCTTTTCCCAGAACATCTACAGTCAAACGCTAGAAGACAGGTTTTTTTCCTGATGCTATTATTGTGGTCTAAATTACCATGTGCCCTTGAAAATGTCTTCTGCTTTATTTCCTGGAAATATGTAAGAGTGTAGTTATTTGTCCCCGCATATTTGTATAGCAAAGAAGGTTATCAGATCATTTGTACCTTTCAGTATCTTGCTTGCTACCCTTGAGGCATGTTCCTATTTTTCTATACAA
>PVJX010014107.1:0-45699 GCA_004027295.1 Dolichotis patagonum
TTCTATTTTGCTTTTTTGTTTCTCCTTTTTCCCCTTTTGACTTAGTGTTTGGTCCTTCAGTCCTGCTAGTGTCAACTGTTGGTATTGTGTATCTTGGTGTCCTAATGTAAGGTTGATGTTTTTCCAATTGTTGGGTCCCACAATGAATGGGTGGGTCAGTCACCTGACTTCCTGCTGCAAGGCCTGTTGGGTGAGTTCTATATTCTTTCTGGGCTGACAAGCCTGGTGGTATTGATATACATCAACTTTAGTTTCAGTTAGTACTTTATTTTCAGGTTATTCCAGGTCATCATATCTCCCTGTCTACAGCATTTGTGTTGGCTGAGGCCCTCTTGTGTCCCTATTGTGTGCCTGTGTGTATCATAAGTCCTTTTGATTTTCTTCAAGTTGAGAGAGTCCTTCTCAGCACACTCCTCACTCTGCCTGATGTTTTTGTGGGTAGGAAGGGGTCACCCTCAGTCTTGTCAGACTCTCCAAGGTCTTACAGTTAGTTGGAGGGAGCTTTACTACTGGCCCTATTTACCCACTGTACACATCTACTTTAGGGGCATACTCACTACCCTGACTGGAGCCAGCTGAGATCTTCTGTTTCATGAGGCATTCACTTAATCTCCCTTCAGGCTAGCACAGATAATCCACTGTAGTGCAAGGTTCACCTGGGTGTGGAGTTCCAAGTTTGTTCTGTGTGCTGGGATTCTGCAGGGGCTTGTGTTCAGGGCCTGGGGCTGGATTCCATGCCCTGTTCATGCTTGGAGTTCACTGTGTGTGGCCTAGTTAGTCCCGCTGGTCCCTTTCATGCATGTTTTGTTGGTTTCAGATGCAGAGCATGGATTTATCACCTGAGAGCTGAGTTCCAAATTTGCTCCAAGTGCTGGGGTTCCACTGAGGTGCAAGGTCAGGGCCTGGGAATGGATTCCGGGGCCCTGCTCATTAGCATTTTGAATTGTTGTAGCACATAGGTGGCATATGCATAACAATCACAAAGTAGAAACCTTGGAAAAGTATCTACATCATTTGGCTGACTGTCTCATTCTGGGTCATCTTGTACATTTCATCACAATTATCAGGGACACAAGTAACAGAAAGCTAGATGCTTGAGCCTAAAGAAGTTTGTCATCATGAACAACTTTAGCTGAAAGTCATCCAGTATGATAAGATGCTTTTAGTTGGTATTTTTGAAGGTCTTTATACTTGGGAAACAAAAATACACTATTTAATATGCCATAAGCTAAACAATAATTGGTATCACCTCTATATAGAACTCATTACATAGGTAGTTTCTACACTTACAGCAATTTTTATAATCTTTTTATTTATTTATTTATTTATTGTAATTTTATTTAAAGAGAAAAAAACAAAACGGAATAAAGGGTAGTAACAATACAGAATCCCAAAGAACAAAGGAAAGAACAACAACAAAAAAAACCCACTAAGAAATCATTACTTGATAAATTACATACTGACATCTTGGAAATAGATGTTCAAATTAAAACATGCAAAGCACATATTCAAACAGTGAGACTGTTAACAGTTTTGTTCCATGATCAGACAAAAACAGCAATATGGTCATCCATTTTACACACTTAAACATATATGCAATTATATCAAAAGTGTAAAATTAAACACAACAAACAGAACAAAGTGGATCACAAGAAAGTGATGTAAGAGACATGAAATTCAAAGTTAAACAATTGGAGATATTCACTCTCCATCATATTGACTCTTGTTTTCTTCCAAGTAGTTGTCCATATTGTCACATACAGGGAATTCACATGAAAGAAGATAGTATGGCACTGCTCTGAACAGGATGAGGAAGGCATTTCCGGTCTTCAAGACCAGACAATAGAGAAGCCAAGAATGGCTTTCATAATGTCTCTCATTGTCTTCCAAACAGCTGTCCATACTTTCATGTGTGTTGAACTTAAACAAAACAAAACAAGCTAAAATCGCTTTGAACAAAGAATGAGAGTATTGCTTGATTTCACATCATGACATTATAGAATCAGCATTGGGTACTGTAGTGTCTCTTTTTCTACAAAGTAGTTGTTCATTTCAACATGCATTATATAGTTGTTTCTTGTAAACTGTTTATAAGCTCTACACATGCATGATTCTCTACATGTATATCTATCCTTTCTATATTAGAGGGAAAAACAAAACAAAGCAAGAAAAACAAAACAATTTCTAAAAAGGCATGAAGCACAAAGTCACATAAAACCACAGTACAAGGGGATCTACAATGGTTACCATGATGTCACAGCAGTATATAACAACATTAATAAAAATGAAGCATTGGGGACATTATAAGACTTCAAAAACAAGTAATAATCAAACCACAGTGGGTATATTGGTGAATCTTGTCATCTTCAGTGTAGTTGCCTATACTTTCAGACTTGATACTATCAAACATACCAGATTCAAATAAAATCAGTCATGACAAAACAGCAATCTAACAAAACAGATTCCAATAAGGTCAGTCATAATAAGACAGTATAAGTTGTACAGGGCTTCAGATTGAGTTGATACGAAATTAAGGATGATTACCATAATATGTCCTCATACTTTTGGGATAGCTGACCGTGGCCTCAAGTCTAGTGTAAGTAGACAAACTGGAAGAGTTTGTAATCTATCTAAGCAGCGTGATGAGAATCATGTAGATTTTAAATCTTGTTATCCTATTAACAATATCCTCTGCCTTCCTTTTTTAGACAATTCCTCCCTTTTCACCCCCATAGGGTGCACTGATTATATTGGGTCCCACTACTTCCTTATATAGAGCATCTCAATGGACCCTTTGTCCTGATCTACTCTACCTTGTTTCTCTTTGGTAGTATATTGAGGTCATGTATATTAGAGATTACAGCCAATCTTCTCTGCCTCATTTCTGCTATTCTATTTTTCTGCCATTGGTTGTCTATTTTTCTCTTTCATTCCACTCTCTGCCCAGTTCATTGAGGCCTCTCTGCCACTGTTCCTCAAATGCTCATATTCTTTTTTCTCTTTCCCTATAATGTCCTTCAGGTTTTTTTTTGTAGGGTTGGATTGGTGGTCACAAATTCTCCTAGTTCCTCTTTGTCATGGAAGCATCTTGCATCTCCATTAATTTTAGAGCGAGTTTTGCAGGATACATTAATCTGGGCTTGAGGTTGTTCTCCAGGGCTTGAATCATTTCACTACAAGCTCTTCTTGACTTGATGGTCTGTGTTGAGAAATCTGCTGTGATTTTGATGGGTTTTCCTTTATAGGTGATCTGTTTCTTTTCTCTGATGGCTTTCAATATTCTGTTCTTATATTGAATTTCTGGGATCTTCATTATTATGTGTCTGGGTGTAGCTCCATTTTGGTTGTAGGTGGCTGGAATTCTGTATGCTTCATATGTCTACATATCATTTCCTTTTTCTATGTCTGGGAAGTTTTCTTTAATAATTTCTGTGAATAGCCTTTGCAGTTCTTCTGTTTTGACTGCTGCTTCTTCATTCACATGCTTTATTCTTAAGTTATAGATACTCCTGTCATCCTCTAGCCTTTGTATGGTTACTGCCTGCTCCCTTGTTATTTTTAAGAGATCTTCCCTTTCATGATCACACATTGCAAACCTGTGTTCAATTTTTAATAGTCTATCTTTAGTTTCTTTCAAGCAGTTTTGCCAACTTTCTATGGAGTCTTTGTTTCCTGGTAATCTCTTTGAATCTGCTTCATGAATTCTAGGTTTTCTTTATATTCTTCATTGAACATTTCTCTCCTTTTGTGTTCCTCCCTTCTTCTGTCTGTGCCTTCTTCAGAGGTGCCCAGCCTTTCTTTTATTAATCTACTTATCTCTTGTTTAACTTGAATTAATATTTCAGTTTTGATCTCATTTATGAGGTCCTGAAGATATCTCCTTACGTCCTCTGGCATGGTTTTTGATGTTACATATTTGCTGCCCTCAATCACTTTTGTAGTTACCTCTCCTGGAAAAATATTCTCAGGGTTGGGGCCCAAGGCCTTTTTCTTACTTCTCTCTCTCATCATGTTTTTGTTCCTTCCAGACAAGTGTATAGTGTAATTCCCAGCCCCTTTCCTTGTTGGTTAGGGTTCTTCTGGAGCATGCAGGCTAGGGGCTTCTGCCCTCTGCAGTCTGCTATCAGAGACTGAAGTGCAAGCAAGGGTAGTGTATGCTGGCTCCTCCCCTCTGGGCCAGTCAACCTTCATGGGCCTGCTCTGCATCAATGTGTGCCACATTTAGGGAATTGTTTCATGATGACCCACTGTGTCCCTGCCAGGGACATGGTCCAGTCCAAGCAGATGGCATCAATATGTTCTTCTAGGAGGTCAACCATCTGAAGTGCCTTCCTAAGCAGATGGCACCAATATGCTCTGCTAGGAGATCAACCATCTGAAGTGGCCCCAACCCTGAGGCTTCCTAAGAGTTAGGCCTGTCCTGCCCAACTCCAACATGTCATCCAGTTGGTTGCCTCTTTCTTGTGGGGGTGTCTTTTTTCCATCACTCACTGCATGTTGATGCTGGTCCCTGAGAGCTGCTGGGCTCCCCGACCTCTGACCTCAGCGAGACTCTGGTGTGAATTCACAGTGCCTCTGGGTGGGTCATGTGCAGGGCCAGTTCTGGGCGAGTCACGAAGTGCAGTTCAGCTCCATGCTCCGGGCTGCTCAAGCCAGTCGCATCGGCCCAGGTTTGGTCACTCAGGTTGATCTTGGTCACGAATTTACACGGCTCAGTGAGAGCACCATGCTCACTGATCTTAGCTTCTCTAATGGTAGCCCTGGGACCTCATATTGGAGTAGTTTCTTTCGCTTCAGTTTCTTCCTGGGTTGAGAGGATCCATCTCCCTCTGTTTGGGTCTCTCCAGGTTGTTCTATTCCAGCATTTGAGCAGTCTCTCTCAGAGAGGCTCCATATCCTGGTACCTATCGGTCTGCCATCTTTTTTTCTCCCCTTCTTCTTTAAAATTTAAAAAGTAATATTTTCACAGTTTGGGATGAGTGAAAAGTTTGTGGACATTTCAGTCCATAATCAGCAGACTCCAAAGCAGGGTGGAACATCACCTATGATCTTTTAACAGGTCTTATATGTTGTAACTATACTGAGAAGAATTAAGGACATCCTTACATTTATGATAGGTTTAGGAAGTAGTATTAATGACTGTGATGGACTTATTGTCCAATACACAGTGGACTTCAGTTCATGAATGCTTTTGTTTGGAAACAATTTGGTTCAGAAACAGAAACGTTTTACAATCTTTTTGTTTGCAAACAGCATTGTGTGACCAACATGATCAGTGCCATATTTTCTACACAAACAAAAACATGGCCATCTTTTCCAAAACCATAGAGCAAATTAAGTTCATGAACTGAGGTATCACTGTATAAGTATATCTCATTTGCAAAATAACAAAGTGCTTGTTCAATCATGACCATTAGATGTAGATGAAGTTTAAATGTCTGGACCAAATTTAAAGAGATGTCAAATTATGATCATTTTAAATGTTTAAGGCCTAAGCTTATGTAGTATTAAAGAGAAAACTCTTAGTTACTTTGCCTGTATTAAACTTATGTAGTCTTGACTCTAGAAACTTAACTTTGGGGCTTACTCAAATGGGGAAGACAGTGGAATGAATGACATAAGTAAACAACCAATGGCAGAAAAGTAGCATAGCAGAGATGAGGCAGAGAAGATTGGCTGTAATTTCTAACACAGATGGCCTTGATAAAGTAACAAAAAGAAACACAGGCAGAGTAGATCAGGAGATAGGTTCCATTGAGATGCTCTGTATAGGAAACATAATCAACCTGAAAGAGGGTTCATGAACTGAAAGTCAAAGATGAAAAAACAATGCTCTATGTGACAGGAAACAAGAGAGAAATATAGACAGCTCATCCAGCAGCTACAGATAGGTTGGAAAGACATGACACTTTTGTGTATTAGAGAACTACTCAGCTATAAGGAAGGAAAACCTTGAGGCTTTTGTAGGTGAAGGAATACCACTCAAGATCAAGCTCAGGGGTTAAAAGGTTCAGAACCACTTAGGTAGATAGAGGGTTGGCCCCCTAATCTAAAAGCTAAAGGAGTTAGTGAGACCCAAAATGTACAAAGCACCCTTTGAACGTGAAAGGGGAGTAATTGTCTAAAAAACGAAGGCAGAGGACATTGTTAATTGTGTATCAGGATTTAAAACCCACATTGTTCTTCTCCCTCTGTTTAGTTTGATTTTATTCTGTTCCAGTCTGTCTACTTGTACTAGATTTGAGGGCACAGACAGCTATTCCAAAAATAGCAGGTTATACTATGGTAACTATCCTTACTTTCTTATTGACTTAATCTGAAGCTCTGTATTACTTACACTGTCTTACTATGACTGATCTTATTTGAATCTGGTTTGTTAGATTGCTGTTTTGTCATGACTGATTTTATTTGAATCTGGTATGCTTGATAGTATCAAGTCTGAAAGTATAGGCAACTCCTCTGAAGTGACAAGATTCACTAGGACACTCATGCTGGTCTGATTATTAATTGCTTTTGAAGTCCTATAATGTCTCAAATGTTTTGTTTTTATTAATATTGCTATGTACTGCTATGTTTAATTATACTATGCCTGATGATATAGACAATTCTATTGAAAATAACAGGAGATATCATAGTAACTACTGTAAATCACCTAGTATTATGGTTTTATGTCTTTTTCATTTCATGGTTTTCTGGGAATTTGGGGGTTTTTTGTCTTGTTTTAATTTGTTTTTCCCTCTTATACCAAAAGGATAGGTATACATGTAGAGACACATGCATGCATAGAACTTCTAAACAGTTTATGAGAATTGATTGTATAATGCACAGTGAAATGAACAGATACTTTGAAGAAAAAGAGACTAAAATAACAAGTGCTAATTCTGAAGCATCATGATATGAAATCTAGCAATACTATTATTCTTTGTACAGAGTGATATAAGTCTGTTTTGTTTTGTTTAATTTCAACATATGTGAAGGTATGGACAGCTATTTTCAAGAGAACAAGAGATATTATGGCAGCCATTGTTGACTTCCCTATTGTCTGATCTTGAAGCCCTAAAATGCCATCATCATCCTGTTCTGAACAGTTTAACAGTATTTTGTTTTGTATGAATTCACTGTGTGTGAAGATATGGACCACTATTTGGAAGATAACAAGAGACAATATGATAGACAGTGAAGTTCTCCAGTGGTCTTGCTTTGAAATCTGTGTCTCTTATATTGTTTTTATGTGATGCTTTGTTTTGCTTTGTTATTTTTAATTTTACCCTCTTTAAAATAAAAAAAATTTAAATATATACATGCATATAGGTCCAAATATGGTATGTCAAAAACTAAGTTGATAGTAGTTTACGCATTAACTGAATTCATTAACTGAATATTGAAAACATTTTATGGGTTCATATTTAAATACTGTTTAACTCTTAGAGCTCATTTTTCACAACCAAAAAACTAATGATGAGAATACAAGAAACTTACTTTAGTGAAATATAGAACCTTTGTTGTTAAATCTAGTTCTGTTAGCTTAACCAAAAGGATCTCAGTATTTTTATAAAACCATATTTTACTAGACACATAAAAGCTCACCTTTTAAATTTCAGCCAAAAACACTCTATATGACCCATCATAACAGATAAAACTTCCTTAAAAATATATACATTATCTTTGTCCAAGAAAAATTTAAATTCTGGTACACAGACAATAGTATAAATTGCATTTTAAAAACTGATTTTTTAATGTTATTTTGCGTCCTGCTTACTTTTCTCTCATTGCTGAGACAAAATACCTGATGCCTCAAATTAGGGAAGGAAAGGTTTATTTAACTTATAGTTTTTGGAGATTTCAGTCTATACTCAGCTGGCTCCAAGGCAGGGTGGCATGGCTGAGGGGCAGCCGTTCCTATTGGTCACAAGGGACAAGAGCAAAAGGGCAAAAGAGGGGAAACCATGCCTCCTTGCCTCCATTACAATGTAGGCTAGTTACCTGCTCCTGGGCAAGTGCAGCACTCACAACACCAATCCCAGTGCTAAACAACGCACCAATCGAAAATGTTAAACTCAGCTGCCTGTATGACTACATGAGCCTATGGGAGGGGGCATTTAATAAACCACAGCATCTTGGTTACTTAAGAACCTGGATGGAAATATGTCACTAACTGTAAGCCATCTTTACTCTTTTCAAATGCTTTAAACTACTACTGTTAGCTACTGTTAAGCTACATGAAACATAATGATTTGATGTAATGTGTAACTGTTTAACTATAAGCCAATTTAAATAGAAATGTTGGAAGGTACTGTACACTTAAATTTGACCCAGAAAAATGCACGTATTAACCTGAATAGTAGGTCACACTTTCTAAATTTAATTAATTTTATTGGTACAATGTAGGTATCTACAATGATATTATACATCATAGGGATTGTGTTCTTGTATATAATATACCTTGGTTTGTCTTTTTGTTCCTCACATTTGCCTTCCCTCCCTTTAAGCCCTCTCCCCCTCCTTAATTACAAAGCTTTGTTTACATTTTATCCTTCTTGTCGCATTTTATTCTTTTCCTTTTCTTTATTTTCCCCTACCTCCTCCCTAGTTCCCATTTCCTTTTGAAATATTCCTTTCCATTTCATCATATCCCTTGTGCAACCTGGTTCTTATTTACACTTTCAGTTTCAATCACCAATGAGACAATGCAATATTTACACATGTGTCCTACTTATTTTACTGAAGAGTATGGTGTCAAGGAGCATCCATTTATCAATAAATGTCTCAAGTTTATCCTTCTTTGTGGCAGAGTCATACACTATTATATTAAAAAGACACATTTTTAAAATCCATTCATTGATTGATGAGCTTTTGAGTTGTTTCCAAGATTTACTATTACAAATTGAGTCACTATAAATGTGGGTGCACATATATGGTAGGAGGCTTCTAATTCTTTGGGGAAAATACCAAGAAGGGAAATAACTTGGTAAAATGGGACAGCCAGTCGAAGTTCTTTGAGAAACCTTTGCACTGACTTCCACAGTGGTTGCACCAATCTGTACTCACAGAAACAGTGCAGAAGGACTCATTTTCCTCAACAGCCCCATCAACATTTGATTTGGTTAATTTTTTGATAATAGCCATTTTTTCTGGAGTGAGATGGAATTTCTGTGTTGTCTTAATTTGCACCTCCCGAATGACCAATGGTGCTGATAATTTTTTTCATGTATTTAACTTCCATTTGTACTTTTTTCTTCTGAGAAATGTGAATTCATCTCAGATGTCCTTTAATGGATTGTGTCTTTGAATTTAGGGGATCTGATTTTTTTTAGTTCTTCATATGTTTTAGATATCAGCCCCTTGTCAGTGGAGAAATTGCCAAAACTTTTTCACAATCAAGGTGTTGTATTTTTCACTCTGTTGGTGATTTCTTTTACTGTGCAAAAGCTTTCTGATAAGATGAGATCCCAGTTGTTGATTCTTTGTAGTATCTCCCACGTGATCTTTGTTTTGCTCGTGGAATCTCTTCCTACACCTACATATTAGAGAGTTTTAACTATTTTCTCTTCAGTAGATTTACTGTTTCTGCTTTAGTATTTAGCTCTTTGATCCATTTTGATTTTAATTTAGTGGATGGTAATAGACATGGATGGAGTTTCAGTCTTCAGCATGCGGGAAGCCAGTTTTTCCAACACCATTTATTAAAAAGGTTATCTTTCTTCCAGTGAATATATTCGCCCCCTTTACCAAAAGTAAGGGGACCGAGTGTGTTAGGAGTTTATTCTGGATCTTGTAATCTATTCCACTGGCTCTCTGATCTTTTGTTGTTTTCTGTTTGTTTGTTTGTTTGTTTGTTTCTGGATTTGTTTGGTTGGGTTTTTTTTTGCCAGTACCACACTGTTAGTTTATCACAGTAGTATTGTAGTATAACTTCAAGTAAGGGGCTGTGATGTTGCCTGTATTATATGTGTTGCCCAGAATTGTTTTTTGCTATTCTAGGTCTCCTTGGTTACAAATGAATTTTAGCACTTTTTCTCTGACTTTGTTAAGTATTCTGTTTGCAATTGCATTAAATCTGCATGACAATTTTGAGCATAAAGTCATTTTCACTATGTTAGTTCTTCCTACTTAATACCAAGGAATGTCTTTCCATTTTCTGACATTTTTTAATGCTTTTTCAGAGTGCTATAGTTTTCAATGTAGAGATCTTTTACTTCCTTTGTTAGATTGATTCCTAAATATTTCACTTTTTGAAGCTATTGTGAAAGCGTTGTTTCCCTAATTTCTCCCTCAGTGAGTTTGTTATTTATAACACAGGAATGATACTGAATTTTGAGTGTTGACCTTGTGTCCAGCTTCATGCCATAATTTGGATATTAAAAGCTTAAGTCTATTTCTATCATTTTTGAGGTCTTCTACATAGAATAACCTGTCATCTACAAAGATAAAGATAAAGATAATTTAACTTCTTCCATTCCTAACCATGTTCCATTTATTCTTCTCTCTAGTCTACTTTCTTTGACTAATCTTTCCAGAACTATATTGAAAATGAGTGGTGATAGTGGATGGCATTGTCTTCGACCTGATTTTGAAATGAAATTTTTCAGTTTTTGTCTATTTAGGATGATGCTGGCTCTTGGTTTTTCACACATGGCTTTTATTTTTGAGACAAAAATAATCTATTCTAATTTTCACTGGGTTTTCATCATGAATGGGTGTTTGACTTTGTCAGAAGATTTTCCTGCATCTGTTGAGATGATAGTGTGAGTTTTACATTTGACTACGTTGGTATGGTGTATTACATTTATTGATTTGTGTATGTTGAACCATCCTTATATTCCTGGCATGAACCCCATTTGGTCATGGTTTATAATCTTCTTGATTATTTCCTGCATTGTTTGCTAGAATCCTATTGAGGATTTTGCAACGATGTTCTTTACAGAGCTTGTGAAGGCAACTGAGACTCTATCTTGTTTCTTAGCCTTCATTCTATTTTGTAGTTACACTTAAGGTGGACTATGTCCCTCATTCCTGAGAGTCTCCACCCTTAATAGTCATAAAACCATAAAAAGGGAGACAAAGTTTTAGCACACTATGGTCAAGATAACCCTTGCTTGCATCCCATTTGATTAATGACTCAGGTGTTCAGGAAGGTCCCTTAACACTCCTATGAGACTTTAAGAACAGTGCCATGGTTGCCATGGTAACTTAGGTATTTACAAATTCCAAGAGAGGTGATAAGGTTACCATGGTTACTGGCAAGGTATAAAAATTTCTGGGGAACAAAGATTGTGTGGATGTGCATCATGGCAGAGTGCTGACCATAGCATGCAGCTAGCACAATAATACCTGCCTGTTTCTCAATTCTTGGCCTTCTGTGGGTATTTCCTTGCTAATTTTGCTGAAACAGGATTTGACTGTAGTGCTCTCTTTTCATTGGGTCTTTCCCTGGCTTTTGTATCAGGGTAATACTTGCCTCCAGGGAGAAGTTAGGAAGTATTGCTTCCCTCTCTATTTCATTAAAGTGTTTGAGGAGTAATGGCATTAAATCTTACCCAAATGTATTGTATAATTCAGTAGTGAATCTATCAGGACCTGGGCTTTTCTTTGTAGGTTGGTTTTAAATACATTTTCCATTTCATTAACTGATATTGGGTTATTTAGAAATTTTATATCTTCTTGATTCAATTTTCTTTATTCATAATCATCCAGGAATCCGTCAATTTCTCCTGTGTTTTCCATCCTATTAAATATTCTTGAAGTATATATTGATGATCGTCTTACTTTCTAAAGGACACATAATGATTTCAATCCTTTTCATTGCTAAATGAATGAATTTAAATCTTTTCTTTCTTCTTTTTTGACACATTTAGCTAAGGGTTTATCAATTTTATGTGAACTTCCAAAGAACCCATTCTTTAATACACTGATTCTTTGCATTGCTTTTGTAGACTCAATTGCATTAGTGTCTGCTCAGATCATTCTAATTTCCTCTGTTGAATGAGCTTTGGGCGTGACTTGCTTTTCTATTTCTGGAAGCTTGAGTTGCCAAATTCGAGGGGTTATCTGAGCTCAATGTGTTTTCCTTATGTGAGAATTCATTGTTATATGTTTCCCTCTTAGGACTACTTTCTCTGTGTCCTGCAGGTTCTAGTGAAAATTATTTGTATTTTTGTTTAATTATAAGTATTGCTTAATTTCTTCTTTAATTTCACCTGTGCCCTACTGGTTGTTCAGTAGGATTTTTAAAAATTTTCAATGTGTCTATGGATTTTTTGTGGCTACATTTTCCATTAATTTCCAATTTTGTTGAACTATTGACAGATAATAAGCATGGGATAATTTTGATTCCCTTGCACTTATTTAAGCATGGTGTATGGCCTAGTATATGGTCTATTTTAGAGAATGTCCCATGTACAGCTGAGAAAAATGTTATCCTGATGTTTTGTGGAACACTCTGTAAACATTTACTAAGTTTGGTTGTTCATAGATTTGGTTCAATTCTGATATTTCTTTACTGATTATCTTCTTGTCTGATTGATCCCTCTGTTTGTGATGGTGGTATACTGAGGTCTCCCATTGAAAATAGGCTATGGTTTATCTGATGTTTTACATCCATTAATGCTTGTTTTATATACATGTGTACTCCCATATTTGATAAATACACATTTGTGTTTGTTATCTCTTCCTTTAGAAGTTTTCCTCTAACAAGTATGTAGTGACATTCTTTATTTCTTTGCATCAGTCTGGTTTTGTTTTTTGCTGTTGTTGTTGTTTGTTTGTTTGTTTTGGTGCTGGGGATCAAACTCACAACCTTTTCTTTGCCAAGCAGGCACCTACACTGCTGAGCTAAACCCCCGGCCTCTTTGAATAATTCTTGATGTGAAGTTTACATTGTATGCAAACAGTATACGTGTCCTGCTTTTTTCAGGGTTCCTGCTGAACACAGTGCTGTTTTTCATCCTGCAACTTAAAGATTATGCATTTCTTTTTCAGTTAAATAAATTTCTTGTACATATCATGTCCTTGGATCTTGTTTTGTGATCCATTCTGCCAGACTGTTTCTTTTGATTGGTGAATTCAGACCATTTAACTGGCTGCTTATACATAATTGATATGTATTATTTTATCCTTGTTCTGCAACTTTCCTAGAGATGACTCCCTGAATTTCCACTTTGTTTAATTGCTTGCCTTTAATGATGGTATCTTTTTATTGGATTTCTTAGATATGTGTTCATTTTTATCTCTGTCTAGATTATGTTTAAGTACACTTTGTAGAATTAGTTCAGTTCTTAAGTTCTTCTTTGTTTAATTGCTTGCCTTTAATGATGGTATCTTTTTATTGGAGTTCTTAGATATGTGTTCATTTTTATCTCTGTCTAGATTATGTTTAAGTACACTTTGTAGAATTAGTTCAGTTCTTAAGTTCTTAAGGGCGTGGAAGTAACTTATTTCTCTATTAATTGTGAAAGATCATTCTGCAGTGTACACCAACTCAGGTTACAAGTTACATTCTTTCCGGAAGTGAAATACTACACTCCAGCTCTACTTGACTTGAAGACTTGGGTTGAGAACTCTGCCATGCTACCGATTGGTTTTCCTATATAGGTGATCTGTTTCTTTCCTCTAACAGCTTTTAAAATTCTGTACTTGCTTCGTCAATCTCCAGAACTACAGTCCTGGTTTGGTTCTGTCAGAGGGACAGCAACTTATCCAGGATGATACTCTTCTCTTTCTGCAGCATATTGTTCATCGATGTATCTCCTAACCACCACTAGGAGTGTTGTTCATCTGAGATAAGGCAATTGGCCAAGATGTCCTAGGTACTGTACATTTCTCATTGCTGAGATAAAATATCCAGCAGTCACAAGTCAGAAGTAGAAAGATTTATTTCAGTCCACAGTTTGTGGAGTTTTGAGTCCATTTTCAGCTATCTCCAATGCAGGGTGGCATCATAGAGGGGCATCACAAAAGAGAAAGAGTGAATGGCATGGCAGAGTAAAGGCAACAAGCAGTAAGCAGCAGGAGCAGCCTCCTCTTGCTCTCTCCTGCTTGGTATTCCACAAAGGCTATAAGCCTACTGACTGGATCTGCACCCAACCAGGTTGGGGCTTTCATTATCCACACCCAGATATATGCTAATTTCAGCCAGTGGATAATTTAGTGCCACAGACCCTTAACACAGTGTCACATTCCCTAGATCCATACAGTTCTGAAACACGCCAAATGAGGTTTTAAGAGGACACTGATATAAAAGACAGAAAAAGACAAATTGGAAACTTTGTCATGAGAAGGTCAAAAGCAAAGGACAATGTCTGAAATCCAATTCTACCAGTGTCAACAAATTGGCCTAATCATTCTTTGCATTGTTGGCTATCTGCCACTGAAGAAAATAAGCAATAAACTTAGGTAGGGTCTTCTACTTTTGGGACTTCTCTTAGGGGAAGGATGGTCTGTAAGTTGGAAAAGTGAAATATGGCACTCTGTAGGTGCTACAGAAGTTAAATCTGTCTAAAGTGTATTGGGAGGTGACTGGGGAACACTGGGCTGCTTCTGGGGAGCAATGCTCTGATGAAGTTTCCAAATGACTTGAAAAGGATGGGACAGATTTACCGGCCTGAAGATTATAAAGAGGAGGTTGAGCAGACCTCCACTGTGGTTGCTTTCATTAAACAGGTTGATGGAGACCCATATCCCACTGAAAGACAGGTGGGCTTCTGAGGATGGAATAACCAGTGATATCAGTTTATTCTTTGGTGCCTCTTTAAGTACCACATATCTTGGGCTTTTAAAGAGGGATGGCATCTGACAAACACCCAAAGAGGCTTGGACAATGGATATTGTATAATACTTTCCCTGCTCTGTGCAGAAAAGTTCTAGCTGAGAAACACCAATGTAATTTAGAGTGCCATTCTGAATGCATCTCTCACAGTTTCCTAGTTCTTGCTGATCCAAACAGTATTGGAATAAAATATAAGTTGCATTTTTGCAGATTGTCAGGGTCAAATTCTTTGCAATTTTTAAGGATGGAGCTTAATGGGGAGGTTGGTAGAATCTGGAGGGTATTTTCGATTGCATTTCCCTTAGTCATCACAAAACCTAGGAGAACAAGAGAGAATCCTAGGTCTGTGATCCTGCTGAGGGCAACTAATGAAAGCCCAGATTGACTGACAGAATCTAGGAGAATTTCAAAGAAGTTCTGAAGCCAATACTCCTCTAGCTATTCAATGAAATTGAAAGGGAAGCCATACTCCTTACGTCATTCCGGAAGCAGCCATTACCTTGATTCCAACTCAGAAAAGGACTCAGACCAAGGAGGCACTGATGATTGATCTCTTTAATGAACAGAGATACAGCAATCCTCCGTGAGATATTGGCAAACAGAATGCAGCAAATCATCAAAAAGATCATACATCCTGACCAAGTAGGTTTCATTTCAAGGATACAGGGATGGTTCAACACACACAAATCAATAAATGTAATGTACCACATTAAACAAAGCAAGGGTAAAAATCAAACGATCATCTCAACAAATGCAGAAAAACCCAGTATACATTCATAATAAAAGCCTTGAAAAAAAGTAGGTACAAAAGAACTCTACAGCAGACATGGAGGTGCTACTGTCATCACCTAAGAACAACTTGGTTAGCCACCTGATTTTATGGTTAAACTACTTCCAAAATACTGAGTAATGACCTGAATGCTGGCCACTTGTGCATGTAAACAAAGACTGCTATGTCAGAAAAGCCTGTGTAAGCATGTGTAAGCGCCAATCTGGGCCCACATACGTGTGTCTGTGAACATGATTTTAGTCAGTGCTTTTTTGCAATTGCTACAATCACTGCTACCAAAATTGCCTCCCCAAAGTTGGAAAAGAATCTGTTGAAGGAAGGGAATGTACAGAAAGCAATCACAGTCAAATAGAAGAAGGAAATGGTGGATAAATATGAGAATGGCATTCGTGTGACTGTTGTCACTAATATGTACAACATGCCAAAATACACTATCTCAACAATCTTACAGAGAAAAAAAAATTGTATAAGGAAGATAGTGTTGAAAAGGACATTAATCAATTAGTAAGACACTATCAACAGTGTTAAATGAGGTAGAAAGGTTATTGTTTACGTGGATAAATTAAAGGCACATGACAGGTTATAGCCTATCTGAGCCTACAATTTGTGAAATAGCTTGGGCTAGGAATGCAGATCTCATAAATGATAATCCATCTATAAGTGATTGTAGTGAAATATCTCATGTCAGTAAGGGGGTGATTTCACAAATTTAAGGTGAGAACCGGGGTTGATTGTGTAACTAGGCATGGCGAGGCAGACACTGCTGATAAAAGAGCTACTGAAAATCAAATACATCACGTCAAAATGTTGACACAGAGAAATGGTTTTTGCTTGCATCAAGCTGTCCACTACAATGAAACTTGGCTTTTTCTGGAAGACAATGCCCAGGATAACAAACATTACCCAGGAAGAGAAAAATGTGTCAGGCCACAGGCCTGTGAAGGAGAGGCTAAACTTATTTCTATATGTCAATGGGAATGGTGACCTCAAGATAAAACCTCTCTTTGTTTATCACTCTGTGTCACCTAGAGTGTTCAGAAAACATAAAATCATGAAGAATAGGCTAGGGTTTATATGGAGATCTAACAGGCAATCCTAAGTAACAAGGGTACTTTTCTTGATTGGATCAGGGAGGCTTTCTGTCCTACTGTTAAGAAATACAAGAAATATCCACACTCCCACCAAAGGTGGAGCAACATTCCTTTTTCCACACAGCCCTAGCCACATTTGTTATTGGTTGATACCTTGATGGCAGCCATTCTTTTTGGAGTGAAATGGAATCTCAATGTTGTTTTAATTTGCATTTCTCAAAGGACCAGTGATGTTGAAAATTTCTTCATGTATTTATCTGCCATTTGTATTTCTTTATCTGAGAGGTGTGTGTTCATCTCAGATGCCCATTTTGGATTGAGTCTTTGAATTTGGGAGGCCTCATGTTTTGCAATTCTTTGAACATTCTAGATATAAATCCTTTTTCTGAGAGACAGCTGGCTCATTTTGTTTCCCTTTCTGTGGGTTTTCCTTTTCACTCTGTTGATGATATTTTTTTTGAAGAGCAATAACTTGTTGATAAGGTGAGATCCCAGTTTTAGATTCCTTGAGGTACTTCCTGTGCAGTTTGCATTTTGTTCATGAGCTCTCTGCCTACACTTATGTCTTTATGATTTCTACCCATCTTGTCTTCCAGTAGATTTAGTGTTTCTGTTTCAATATGTAGATCATTGATCCATTTTGAACTTAGTTTAGTGCATGGTGACAGACATGTTAGACTTTGGCATGTGGAAAGCCCATTTTTCCAGCACCATTTATGAAAGAGGTTATCTTTCTTCCACTGAGCATGTTTGTCCTCTTTGACAAAGATAAGGTGGCTGCATGACTTTGTAGC
Organism: Dolichotis patagonum; assembly: GCA_004027295.1. Taxonomy (NCBI): domain Eukaryota; kingdom Metazoa; phylum Chordata; class Mammalia; order Rodentia; family Caviidae; genus Dolichotis; species Dolichotis patagonum. The sequence continues at coordinate 17,440 of PVJX010014107.1, forward strand.
TGTGTCTGCATCTTCTAATCTGTTTCATTGATCCTCGGGTCTGTTTTTTGTTTTGTTTTGCCAGTACCATGCTGATTTTATCAGAGTAGCTTTGCAGTATAATTTTGAGTCAGGGATTGAGATGCCTACTGCCTTGCCTTTTTTGCCCATAATTGCTTTTACTATTCCAGGTCTTTTCTGTTTCCAAATTAATTTTAGGAATGTTTTGCTCTAGATCTGCGAGGTATGTTAATGTTATTTTGATCGAGATTGCATTAAATCTGTATAGCAATTTGGGGAGTATGACCCTTTTCACAAAGTTGGTTCTTCCTGTCCAAGAGCAGATGTTATCTTTCCATTTTCTGATATCCTCTTCAGTCTATTTTTAGACTATCATAGAGTATCACAGTTTTCAATGTATAGATGTTTTACATCCTTTGTTAGATTCATTCTTAAATATTTCAGTTTTTTGAGTGCCACTGTGAAAGGTGTTATTTCCATAATTTCTCTCTCAGTGATCTTGTTGTTTGTGCACCAGAATGCTATTGGTTTTTGACTATTGTTTTTGTATCCAGCTATGCTGCTGAACTGGCTTATTGACTAGTAGTACTTTGATGGAGTTTTGGGGGTTTTCTATGTAGAGTATCATGTCATCTGTAAATAATGAGAGTTTAACTTCTTCCTTTCCTATCCTTATGCCTTTTATTTTTCCCTCTTCTCTAATTGCTCTGGTGAATGTTTCCAGAACTAAATCGAATAGGAGTGGTGATAGCAGACATCCTCGTCTTGTTCCCAATTTTAGAGTGAAAGCTTTCATCTTTTTGCTCACTTATTATGATATCGGCTTGTTGGTTTGTCATAGATGGCTTTTATCAGATTGAGGTGGAGACCGTGTATTGCAATTTTCTGTAAGGTTTTTACCATGAGCAAGTTTTGGACTTTATCAAAAGTTTTTCTGCATCTATTGATATCATCGTGTGATTTTTGTCTTTGGCTCTGTTGATGTGTATTACATTTATTGATTTGCATGTGTTGAACCATCCCAACCTTCCTGGGATGAATACCACTTGGTTGTCGTGTATATAATTTTATTGATGGTTTGCTCCATTCTATTTGCTAGTATTTTATTGAGAATTGATGCATCAATGTTCCTTGGGGGACATTGGCCTATAGTTTTCCTTTTTGGTTGGGTCTTTCTCTGGTTTGGCTATCCAGAGTAAAACTTGCCTCCAGGAATGTGTTAGGGAAAACTGCTCCCCTTTCAATTTCATTAAAGAGTTTGAAGACTATTAGCGTTGAATCTTCTCTAAATTTCTGGTAGACTTCAGTGGTGACTCCATTAGGACCTGAGATTTTATTTATTGGTAAGTTTTTAGTTACATTTTTAATTTCAGCAACTTATAATGGGTTATTCAAAATGTTCATATATTCCTGGTTCAGCTTTGGTAATTCATACATTTCTAGGAATCTGTCCATTTCCTCTGTGTTTTGCAGCTTATGTAAATAAAGATTTTCAATGTAGGTGTTGATGATCTTCTGAATTTCCACAGGATCTGTAGTAATTTCACACTTTCCATTCCCCATTGCATGAATTTCTGTTTTCTTTTCTTTCCTTTTCTTGATAAGTTTGGCAAGGGGTTTATCAATTTTTTTATTCTTTCCAAGAAGCAACTCTTAGATTCCTTTGTATTGTTTTCTTAGTTTCAATTGGGTTAATTTCTGCTCTGATCTTTATAATTTCTTCCTTTCTATGAGCTTTTGTCTTGAGTTGCTCTTCTTTTTCTAGAAGCTTGAGGTGTAGCATTAGGTTGACCATTTGTGTTCGTTCTGTTTGCCTGATGTGAGCATTCATTGCTATATAGTTCCCTCTTAGAACACTTTTCATTGCAAACCACATGTTCTGCTATGATGTATCTGGATTTTCATTGAACTGTGGATGTTGTTTGATTTCTTCTTTAATTTCATCAGTGACTCTTTACTTGTTCAGGAGGGTGTTATTTAATTTCCATGTGTTTATGTGGTTTTGCAGTTTCTTTTGCCATTAATTTACAATTTCAATGCACTATGGTCAGGCAATATACATGGGATAATTTCAGTCCCTTTGCATTTACTTAAGCATGTTCTGTGGTCTAATATATGGTCTATTTTAGAGAACATCCTATGTGCAGCTGTGAAGAATGTGTATTCTGATGCTGTGGGACAGCCTGTAAACATCCAGTAAGTCCATTTTTTTACATGTTTGATTCAGTTATGTGATTTCCTTGCTGGCTTTTTGTCTAGTTGATATGTGTCTTTGGGACAATGGGGTATTAAGGTCCCCTGTTACAATTGTGTAATTCCATATTTGATTTTTCATGTCTGTTAGTATTTGTCTTACACAATTTGGTGTTCCTGTATTTTGTTCATATATATTTATGATTGTTATTCTCTTCCTCTTGAATTTTTCTCTAGCAAGTATGTAGTGACCTTCTTTATATCTTTTGATCACTTTTGGTTTGAAGTTCACATTGCTGGCAAACAGCATAGTTACTCCTGCTTTTTTTCAGCTTTCTGTCTCATGGACTACTGTTTGTCATCCTTTGACTTTCGGTCTATGAGGTTTTTTTTTTTTTTTTTTTAGTTAAATGTGTTTCATGTATACAGCATATTGTTGGATCCTGCTTCTTGATCCATTCTGCTAATCTATTTCTTTTAAAAGGTGAATTGAGGCCACTTACATTGATGGTTATAACTGATATATATTGCATTATCTTTGTCATGTTATTCTTCTGTTCTTGGTTCCTTGTTTAATTGCTTGCCATGCCTGGTGATGTCCTTCTGTTGTTGTTCTTGGAATTGTGGTCATTTCTTTCTCTCTCTCTCTGTCTCTCTCTCTCTCTCTCTCTCATCTCTAGCTCTAGCCCTAGCCCTAGCTCTAGCTCTAGCTCTAGCTCTAGCTCTAGCTCTAGCTCGTCTTTCAGTACTCTCTTATCTCTATCTCTATGTCTTTCAGTAGTCTTTCTAGACTTGCTTTGGTGGACATGAACTTCTTCAGCCATTCACTGTCATGGAAGTATCTTATTTCTCCATTAATTTTGAAAGAAAGTTTTGTGGAGTACATTAATCTGTGTTGAAACTTGTTTTCTCTCATTGCTTGAAATACTTCACTCCATGGTATGAACAGCTATCTTGAAGAAAGCAAGACATCATGGCAGCCATTGCTGATTTAATATCGTCTTGCTTTGAATTCCTACCGTGCTTTTGTTCCTCTATTACCATTGGTTCTATCATGTTGTGTCTTATTGGATTTTAACATATGTGATAGTATAAACAATTTTTTATGTAAAATGAGATATTATAGTAGCCATTGTTCATTTTCTGTAATAATTTTCAGTTCAGAATGCCCTGTAATTCTTTCATTCTCTTGAATGGTGTTTTAATATTTTGCTATGTTTGATATTATTTTATGTGAAGCCATGCTCAACTATTACAAAGAAAGAGATATTATAGTAGCTACTGTTAATATCTGGTTGTCTTGTTGTAAAGTGCTGTGTTGCTTACATTGTTCTGTTCTGATCTGCTTGGTTCTGTCCTCTTTTGTTTTATTCTCTTTAAAATTGAAAAAAGATAAATACTTCACTCCAAACTCATCTTGTCTTGAGGGTTTGTTTTGAGACATTGGCCATCATTCTAATGGGCTTTCCTTGATAGGTGAGGTGTGTCTTTTCTCTAACCGCTTTTAGTATTCTGTTTTTATGCTGAATTCCTGGGATCTTGATTATTATATGTCTGGATGTAGATTTATTTTGGTTATGGCCATTTGGAGTTCTGTATGCCTCCCTTACATGTATATCAGTCTATCTCCATGCTTGGCAAATTGTCTGCTATTACTTCTGCAAGTGTGTGTGTGTGTGTGACTTGCATTGTCTCCTGCATTTTCATTGACACCTATCAGGATTACATTGTTTTTCTTTGCATCATCTTGGAGATGTTGAATTGCTATTTTATTGCCCCTTGTAACTTTTAAGAGTTCTTTCATTTGTGATAGATTGTGCACTCTTGTTTGAAGGTCTGACAGTCTTTCTTCAGTTTCATTCAAATGGTTTTTCCAGCTGTCAATGAAATTTTTAACTTCCCGGACATCACTTTGAATTTGTTTCATGCGTTATCTTTCTTTCCCATATTGTTCACTCAAGGTTTGCATCATTTTCCCATGCTCCTGTACTTTTTTAAAAAAAAATCTATGCCTTCTTTAACTATGCTGAGATAGCAGCTCCTTTATGAAAGTTGTCATTTCTTTGTTTAGCTGAGAGACTATTTCTAATGTGATTTCCTCTATAGACTCACAGATTCATTTCTTTATTTCACTTGCTATCTTTTCAGAACTTGCAGGTGTGTGACTTCCAGTGTCCTCTATTTCAGTGTCTCTTGTACTTCTTCTGGATGGGCTGGGCATTTGAGATAGCATTTTGCTTTTTCTTTTTGTCATTTTTGCCTCTTTGCTTAATATTTTGATCTTTTTCAATCCTGCTGGTCTTGGCTGTTGGTTGTGTTTGACTTAGTGTCCTACTGTGTGGCTGACATTCACCCTGTTTCTGGGTCCTACAGTGTAATGGGGAGGGCCAGTCACCTGAATTCCTCCAATGGGTCTAGTTGTGTGAGTCCTATATTTTTCCTAGGCTGAATAGCCTAGGAGTATTGACATGAACTAAACTTTAGCTCGTATTGTTACTGCTGATTCAGGCTTTCCAAGCCTGCCAGACCCACCTGTCTAGAGTGTGTGCTCCAGCCAGGATCCTACTGTGTCACTGCTGGGGGTCTCATGGACCCACTCAGGTTTCTCCAGGTGAGAGAAGGCCTCACTGGTGCTCTTGCCAGCCCACCAGGGTTCTCTGTATGGAAGAATAACTCACCCACACTATTGCTGGCTCACCAACATCCTCCCAGTGGGAGGAGTGTTTGCTGAGGCACCTGTTGACCCACTGTGGTCCTCTGCTTTGGGGGAATTTGCTATGTTCTCACCTGTCTGGCAAGGTACTACAGGAACGGGTCACTGATGCTCCCATGGGCTGCTGGGGTCATGAGGGTGTGGGGGAGGGGTAGCCAAGTCTGCCCTCAGCTGCTGAGGCCTTGAAGGTGTGGAGGATGAGCAGTTGAGGCTCCCCTCAGCTGCTGAGGTTTTCCAGGTGTGTGGGAGGGGCGGCTGAGGCTCCCCTCATCTGCTGAGATCTTCTGGGTGTGGGGGATGGGCCACAAGTTATTTTCTTGTTCACTATTTTTATCTTTCCCTGATGAGATAGAATAAAAATGTATATTCATGCTATGATTAATACTGATAACTCAGAAAACACCATTACTTATATTAGACCAATAACATTGAAGTAGTCAAATTGCCAAATATTTGCACACATATGAACATAAAAACATTTGGGTCAGTGTTAATATTTTTTGAAATTTTAGGAATATCATTTATACAAACACCCCCCTGTCTCTAAGTAAATTTGAATAGAATTTCATTAAAGGATTCTACAAATTTATTTGGTAAAAAAAATCATGTAGTTGAGAAATACCATATATACCATATGTACCTGCACACATACAAGCATATGCAAACATTGATCTTATCAACTTCATTCTAAATCTTTAGATGATTTGTCATCTTTCAGGAATCAGGAATATTTTAACACAGAACTTTCTGGTTTATTACCATATCACATGAATTTCTGTGTGTGTGTGTGTGTGTGTGTGTGTGTGTAGGTGTGTAGGTGTGTGTAGGTGTGTTTATGTACATGTTGAAATTTGTTTTATATTTTAATTGAGAAGTGTGCATGCATCTGTTATGAATTGTGTCTATATGTCCCCTCAATGCCTCTGTCAGCCATAGGTTGGCTTTTTCAGAGGTGGCTGAATCTAGAGTCTGGTGCTGGAATCAAGGATGCTAAGATTAAGGGTGTAAGTGCTACCTGCACTATGTAGCCTGGACAAGATATAAGAGATAGAAAGAGCTGTGGTCATCCCCCTGTTTGCTTTGGCACCTTCTGCCTGCCATGAACCTTTTCTCCTCTGCGGTGCCTGTCTGCCATGACAGCCAATTATGGACTGAAACCACTACAAGCTGTGAGCAAAATAATTCTCTCCTTTTTTATCTTTGGGTGTCAGGTATTTTGCCACAGCAATGAGAAAAGTAATTAAGACAATTTTTCTTTTACCAGAGAAGTGGGGTCATTTCTGTGACTCTACTGGACCACATGGTTTAGGAGCCTTTGGAGCTGGCTTGTGGGAAGGGAAAGAGGAGAGGTTTGGAGATGCTAGCTGAAAAAGTGGAACTGAAATACCTGAAGTTTTACTTGATGGAGATTATGATCAGAACTCAGAAGCCTGGGATGCTGATAGAAATTCTGTTGGTAAAGACAAGGCTCAGAATGTTTTTGCTGGGAAGGACAGAACTGGCTATTGGTCTCTAGATCATGTGTGTTATGCCTTGTCATAAAGTTTGTCTACATTTTGCTAGTGTCCAGAGACTTTGCCTGAGGCTGAGATTAAGGGTTGCAGACTTATTAATCTGGCAGAAGAAATTTCAAGGCAATCTAATCTTAAAGCAATGGGATGGCTATTGTTGGGGGCTTTTGAGCTAGATTTGTGTTGAGACCAAAGAGCAAAGAGCCCAGAAGAACGCTTTAAGAACATTTAGGTTTGGCCAGAAAGGAAGCTTCAGTAAAGTTGTGGGCTACAAAGAAGGAACAGAAAAGAAATTTGTCACTGAAAAGACTATTAAGAAAATCCCAAGTATTTCAGAAGACAATAGAAAAGATGGCCTGAGGGCATCACAAGAACCAGCAGGACTCAATCCTTTGCAGCCTCCAAATTACAAAAATGGAAGGCTTTGCTTTGAGAAGACAGCTCCAGAGCTCTACATTTCAGAGTGGTGGCAGGGTAGGAAAGTTGTTCCTCAGGATTTGATTTACAGGCACTCCACCCCTACAGCCAGGAGAGAAGGAAGCCTGGATGCTGCTCCACCAGGCAGCAGGCCTTGTTGCCAACCACATGGTGATGCTTTTAGGTGCATGCAGAAAGCCAGAGTTATGGCATCAGGAAGTCTTCCACCTTGATTTCAGAAGATGGTCTCTGAGATTAGGCAGTGTGCCCTTGAGAGGGCAGTGTGTGAAGATGTGAGTATGAAGTTGGATGGGAGATCCCACAAGTTTGGAGAAACCAGGAATGTGGATTACCCAAGGAAAGCTGCAAGAAGTGATCAAATCCAGCCAAAGAAAGAGCAATGTGGTCTGGGGACACAACTTAGCAGCAAAAGTACCTACCTGGCAAGCAAGCACAGGGTCCTGAGTTCAATTACTGGTACCAAAATAAACAAAAACAGAACAAGAAAGAAAGAAAGAAGAAGAAGAAAGAAAGAAAGAAAGAAAGAAAGAAAGAAAGAAAGAAAGAAAGAAAGCAGTGAGAAAAGTATATAAGACCAATGGCTTAGACCTGATGTCAGCCTGAGAAGTGGGCAACACAAAAAGGACAATTCACATTGATTTTTTGCCACTGTGTTCTTGCTTGCATGGTGGCCACTTCCATGCTGTAAGTTGTGCTTCTTTTACTCCTTTTTCTTGGCCCCAACTCATTCTGAAGAGACTGTTTCTTTTCCTACTTCATATAAACTTTGCCACCATTTGTGCTCGTCTTGACCAATTCTTTGCTCAGGATGTAAAGAACTTAGAAGCCACTTCCAGAAGCAGACTTCAGCACCCCCAAACCCAGTAACATGTAGCAGAAAATTTCTTTGGTAGATATGGCAGATAATTTATTGTTTCTTTGCTTTGGTTAGCCATCAGCATACTGGCTGTCTTTCCATGAGAACCTTGCCCTGTGTCAAAATCAAAGTCATATAACTAATATGTTGGAAAGCATCCCAAGGTTATGTAATCTAGTACTAAAAACTTAATGTCAGCTTTACTTTGCTGACAAAATTTCAGCTTTACTTGGCTGTCAAACTTAATGTCAGCTTTACTTGCTGTGTTGGAGTTTTATTTGGTTCCTGTGATGAGACATGGTAAGTATAAAATAGAACATACTAAGTAAGAACTTAGGGGTCCAATTTACAAAATGCTATTGTAATTAAGAACATAAGATTGTAAGTTTGAGCCCAGCTGGGACAACTTGGAGAGACTCTCAATACATACGTAAATGAATAAAAATAGAAGGCTAGGGATATCTAGGGATATAAGTCAATGGAAAGACCTTGGGTTCAATCTCCAGAAAACAAAAGAACACAGTCATTTTACAGTAAACATTATGTTGGAAGCAAGCCTGGTCTTACTGCAGTGTTCTTTCTCTCCCCAAGTCTAGTTAATACTTCTGGTGTTGCTTGGTTGCCAGACACACCTTGAAAATCAATCATACATTTTTTTACAGAAAAACAAACTTCCTTTAAAATAGCACCACACAAAAATAATATGAACTCATTTATAATGGCAGTTTATTTGCTGCAAATACATTATGTGATCATATAACCAATTCTTCACTAATTTTCTGTAGGGTCCCATGGAAAGAACTGGGACAAGACTCAAGAGAATTTCCCTTTTGGTCTTACTTTTATTACTTTTACTTACTTCACTGCCAAGTCACTTAGTGTCTCTGGATGTGCTGTTTCCTTAAGTTTTTTTTTTATTTTAAAGAGGATAAAATCAAGGTTAATGAAACAGAATAAAACCAATCAAAACAAACCAGTGTAAGTGATAGAGGACTTCAAAACATTACACAATCAACAATAGTTACCATAATGCCTTTTGATGCCTTCAAAATTGTAAAAATCAAACAGAAAAGAATAGAATAGAAACAATAAATGCAAAACAATGAGTGCAATAAAGGGCTGCAAAACAAGCCAATACTAAATCCAAATTTGCTACCACAATCTATCTTATTATCTTTGAAATAGCTGCTTATGTCTTTGGATTTAACATAGTCAAGCAAGACAAAAGAGAATAAAACCCAACCCAAAAAAACAGCGAAAACTATATTGGACTTCAAAATAAGGCCCTAGGCAATCAATGATGGCTACAACCCTCAGAAAGAGATCCCCCCCCAGATGCTACATTGTGTCCCACTATCCTCTGAACTGATGATCAGACCACTGGCCCTAGACTTACAATGTCAGAGAAACACCAAACCACCACATGCATTCAAATGCATTTCACACCGATAGCTAATCACAGCCTGTGTTTCTCCAGATCATCCAGTCCCTTACAGGGTGTGTGTGTGGGGGGGTACTTTTTCTTTTCCAGCCCATGCACCAGAAGGGGCTGGAGTCTGTTTGTCCCCAGTCCAGTGGTGGCCCATGCAGGGCACTGGTTCCCAGATGGGGCTTGCTTCCTGGTGTGGCCTTGTTCTCTCTCCCTGAAGTCTGCAAATGGCACTGACTCACGGGGAAAGGCTTGGGTCTGGTTGACCCCAGTCTGCCAGCAGCCCACACATTGGCACTGGTTCCCAGAGAGTGCTTGCTTCCTGGTGTGGCCTTGTTCTCTGTTTCCTTAATTCTGAGAAGAAATGTCAAGCCAAATTACACTTGACACAGAAAAGTAGATCTAGGGGAGAACTTTTTCCTAGTATACATTGGAGTTTCATTGTTTTATTGTTTATTTATTTATTTATTTATTTACTTACTTACTTACTATTTTTCTTATTTGTTTGCTTCATTTTATCAGATTTTATTGGTGCATTTTAGATCACCACATTCATCATAGAGATTTTGCACCCATGTGCAAGTTTTCTTTGGTTTATTTTAACAGAGAATTTGAGCTCTTGGTCTACATGATCTCTGAGATTTACTTTGTATGCAGTCTTCCAAATAGGAAAGAAAAATGGGAGAGAAACAACACCATAAAAATGAGGATATTGCTAACCTTTTTTCTATTTTGTTTGTTTTGTTTTGTTTTGTTTTTAAATAAAATTTTAAAAAATGAGGATATTGAACTCTACCTGAAAGTACCAAACACTTAGAAGTAATCACTAAGTAAATGGCTGAAGAGAGTGCTTGCTAAGATATAGGCTATCTGTGCAAATTATAATGTCAAAAGGTTCAATCTGATTATTTGCTAAGGGTAGACTTGGGGATGAGGATACTATCTTATCAATCAATAAAATTATGTTTGGGAAAACACTGCTTTAAGGAAGTCAGTCACAATCTCATGGTGACAGTCAAGTGACGTAACTACTATGTCATAATACTTGTTTGTATAGCAACAGTAATGACCTAACAACACACAAGAAATGTCTCTTCAGTGTCCCTGAACCACTTTCAAAAGGACTTTACCAGCGAGTAGACACTGGAAACCACGCACGTCTTATGAGAGTTATCATATAGTGGAAGGGGCTAAAAATCACATAACCTGGAATTGTAATTTTGGGGAATGAAGACAATGAATTTTTTCAGGTAGACTTTAAGAACTTAATGATACAGCTCTGTTTTATTCTGAAGTATCAATTAATATTATTATGCTGACTTGGGGAATTTAAACTTATAACTTGACTATACTTAGAATTCCTGCTTTGTATTTTTAATCTAACTTCTGCCTGGTGACATATGCTTCTAATTTTAAAGTTGTTGGAGCAGCAGTGACTTGTTTTTTTTTTCTTAGAACAGATCTCAGACTTCTGTACTGTCATGGACTTACAATGACAACAATGAAATTTAAAGCTTCCCTTTATTTTGAATTCCTTTTTGTATATTTCCTTTTATGTCCAGTGATAGCAAGTGTGCGAAATAGCTCTCCTGGAGCAAGACACAGGAACATATTTTGTTAGACAAAATCTTAAATATATATGTTGATAATGGCTCACAATTCCAAAGCATCCAAAAGACCAAATGTTTTATGATATAATTTTCTGTCTTTTTTACTTATTTGCAGGAAAAGGAGAAGAAATTCCAATGAAGATGACAACCACCATTCTCCACATTCCAAAAGGAGTAAGATAAACCCTGTCTTTCAGGAGTCTCAGATTGCAGAGGTAGGAAGTACGGTCAGATAGCCTCTTAATTTTATTCATTGCCTACATGAAATCCTTGTATTTGACCTCTGTAATGAGGAGCATTACACCACAAAATCATCATGATTATATTCTTATTTGATTGCAGTGATTTTTGAACCAGAGATCTTATACATGATACCAATATCTAAGAGATAAGGGAAAGGAAACACACAAAAATTTTGTCAAACAAACACACAAAAACAGGAGGTTTTTGAACATTTTCCCTTCACAAGTAGAGAATTGTAATTTTACTCCCCTTATTATTAGATGAAAAATATATTTTGAAGTATGTAATAATATGTTACTGGCTAGAAGGCAATTCTTGATTTCTAACTAAAAAAAGTGAAAGTGAAATTGAGGGGCAGTGTCACAATATTTTGTGAAACTATAGTGGTGCTTGCATTGTATATCTTGAATTTTAACTTCAGGAATCACCCCAAATGATTCATTTTCACTAGCACAGTATTGCTTTGCTAGAGGTATAACTTGCTATAAGGTTACTAAAGGAGCCTTCTAAAGTCTTTCTGGATGAATCTGGCTAGTTAGTAAATAATGCTCATTTTTGCTTTCATGAGCAACAGGCAAAAGAATTGTCAACTCATGTCATCTTCCTAGAATCTGTAGAAAGGTAGTTATATTTATAGAATTTAGACAGCTACTTGGGTGGGTGAAAGGGGTAAACTTTTCCAAAGGTGTTATAATCTGTGGTGGTATGCATTTTAAGAACTGTTTATAGAGCATATTAACCATCCTAAGCAATTTGAAATTGCAACAGAATATTGCAATCTCGCTTGTTTATCAAAGATAAAAATGTTCACATGTGCAGGTGATGATAACCTGTCGATCTTTCTTGTTTGTTTCTTTGTTCAAATTCCATTTACCGAGTTCAAAAAAGGTGAAGTTGCGTAGATTTTGACACTTACATAGGTTCTATCATCGATTGAATTTCTTTTTAGCTAGAAAACAACTTAGAACTCAATCTATGGTCCAATGTCATGTTAATGAAGGAAACCAAGACACAAAAAGCATAGAATAGTCACGTCGAAAGTACAGACAAGTTAATGCATGAACATCATTGCCTTGCTGTTGGGGAAACTAATTCAACAACCAGATCAATTTGCTATCATGCAGTTCATAAAGTTCCACATTGGTTCAGTGGTATGAGGGAACATGGGCATGTCAGTTTAAACATGTACTACTGGCAGCACCTACTTTAAGGGCTCTGAGGAACTTGCTAAGGATCATAGGCTTCAGCTAATCTAGTTTCTGCAGGTGCCTTTGAGTAGACATCATTATTACAGTTCCAGGATTGCAGTGTGCATTAAGGATAACCTTTCTTTGTCTGTTGTAGTTCACATAAATGAGTAGCTCTGAGACATGGTGGGGGAAAGGTGGAGTTGAGAGGAAAGGTAAGGTTTGAGAAAAAGTAACATCCTGCATTTCCCTGCTTATAAAATAAAAAGCAGCACATAATTCTCCATTGCAAATAAATACATGAATTTTCATTCTGATTTTATGGGAACGTTTCATAATTAATATTCTTCCTCATCTATCCAGCTTATATTTATCCACTGCTTGTTTCACTAACCTGCAGAGGTGTACTCTCCATTTCTAAACTAATCTTCTCTTGCTTTTATTTTTCTCTTGAGTACTGCATCTTTTCTCTCACCTTTAGTTCCAAGCTGTGATACACATTCACTGCCTGTTATTTCTCACCTCTCTTCATGCAACCACTAACTAAACTTTAGCTCGTCCAAATTCCTTCTACCCATCCATAATAATATGTCTGGGAACACTGGAGAGTTGCTAAATTCAATCACCTGCCAGCTATTTACTGAGTACCTACCAGTTGTCAAGCATGGTCCTTGGTGTTTGGAATAAACTTAAAGTTGCCACTTATTTGCCCAAGATCCCTTTCTGTTCTACCACTGTATAGAGCATTACATTTCCACTATCCCCATTCTGGTCTGTGTTGCCTCTTGTTTGATGCTTTGCAAGATTTCTTGAGGGGTCTCTGTACTCTCACTTCCTTCTATCTAACCATCCATCAAAGACATCTTCCTAAATATAGACCTGAGCATTGTCGATTAACCTCAGGTCCCAGTCTTTACAGAATTCTTGGCATGATGTTTAAGGCCACTGACGATCTTCTCTTGCACATTTTTTCTCCCAGTAACTTTTCTCTGGGAAGCACCAACCACATCATATTACTTGTTTTTGTCTCCTCCAAAAATCTTCTTTGCCATTCAAATGCTCTTGTTGTTCTCCCCATTTTCTGCAGTCTTCCCATAAATGTCGGCCACGTCCTTACAAGGCCCACTTTAGGTGCCTTTCACATTAAAGAATCTCCTGATTTCCTCAGTGGGCATTTCATTGCTACATTTCTCTCATTGAAAGACCTGGATGCTGTCCTTCTCAAGGTTTGATTAGGCTCAGGAATTCCCACTGAATCCTGATGTGGCCCTGCCAAAGAGCCTCCATGCACACAGTAGACAAACATGTATCTGTTTGGATGTGGTTGAGAATCATAACAACCCGTACCTATGTAAGAGCCTCTCAGAGGTGGGTGCCTGGCATGTGTCTGTGAGTTAAACTGACAAAGAGCCCCACAGATGCTTCTACTACCCATTCCCGAATAGAGTGAGTCATGGTATATCTCTTCTGGCCTTGACCCTTCTTTGTTTATGGGGTAAAGATTTGCAATAGCCCGAACTAACTTATAATCTTGTCTTCGCCCACAAACTTGGGCCCTCATCTTTCTATGAAGCGTCTTCATGAGTTTTGCATAATAAGAGATCCTCCTACAGAGTTGTCATAAATGTAATTTTATTTTGCAGTATACATGAATTTGCAAAGGTGTCTGTACTGCATTTACACATGAAGGTTATATTGAAAAGTGAGAGACTAGTGAGTTTTGAAACTGACAAGCAGGGTAAATATTCTGATGAGATGTTTGTTTGAGCAGTCAGGAAGATGGTGAGCATGATTTGTATTTTATGAGCCTTTCTCTAAATCTTGAAGCATTTTGAAGTCTCTGGTAAAAGAATCTGCTCTTCTTCTGAAGTCAAGTGTAGTAATGTAAATGCTCCTGTATGTCGATGCCAGTCTCAACTCTCAGAACAATCCACTATCCAAGAAGGTTTTTCCTCCCAATGGTTCTGACAGTACAAGAGTTCAATAAGTGGGATACCTCTCATGAAATACACTCCCGAATGCAAGTTTAACAAAGAGCAGGGTGTACAGTGTGGGCTCTGTTTATTAAAGAGCACTATTGGCCTAGAAAATGCTACCATTATGCGAGTTTTTATATATTCTTTACTGGCTTAAAGAAGGCTAAACACTTCCTAAAGCCTCATTATGTCATAACAGCTCATTTAACATCTTCCTTTTGACGTGAGTGGTAACTAAAAACAAAAGAAGATTTATTTTCATGGTCTGGTAGTATTCTGTACTTTACATGTTTACAAATAAAACTTTTATGTTTCACAAAATAATGCATCCTCTGTAACTGCATTAGAAAAGATACCCAAAGTGAAACATCTCAAACTAAACATGAACGCCATGTGCACGCCTGCGTGTGTGTGCACACATGCACATACACACACACACACACACACACACACACACATTTTTCCCACCAATTATTGGTGCTGGGATTCATACATTGAAGGGAATGTTTTAAAATTCCTTGAAAATAGGGCCAAGGATTTAGCTCAGTGACATAAGTACCTGCTTGGCAAACACAAAGTCATGAGTTCCATATTCAGTACCAAAAAAAAAAAAAAATCCTTGAAAAACTTTACATACCAATGTGCGAACTTCTCAAAGGATACCAAGGACACGTTTCTATATTAGTGTAAATACAAGTATGGAATTTAAAGGCCTGTGCTTGAATCCTCATGCTGATGCTTCCTAGTTATGTGACTTTGGGACACATCATTATTGCTAATGGATCAGAAAATTCCATATGTCTATGCAATACAGTTTAACTGCTTCCCAGCTTGTTTTTAAACATTTAGTTGCTTCCAATTTTCAGTTGTTACAATGCTGATACTGTAGGTGCTGTGTCAGTGAACATTTTTGTTTATGTCTCTATATGGTGAAGTTTTAAAAGGTCACCTTGATCACAAATTAGAGCTGCACATTTTTTCTTTATAATGATTCTACAGAATCCCACTGTATCTTGTGAATTTCAGTGTGATTTTCCCTTTTTAGACGGTACATTCAATTACCTTTTCACATCATCGACCCTAACGCGTGAAACTGATACACTGTCCTTTTAGATTAATATTTGGTATATTAAAAAAGGTTTCTAGTTATTACATTATTTTTCAGACAGCATTTACACCAAAAAAGAAAAAGAAAAGTCAACTCAAGGGAACCAAAATGTGTATAAGTGGGTTTCCTAACCAATGTAATAGCTTACTTAATGTTTGAATATCCATAACTGAATTACATTTTGTCAGTGGAAGTTCCAGATTTTTACTTTCAGGACTAAAAACCTTTTTTGTATAATTTTCACTTTGAATTGCTTTTGACATCTAGGCTTTAAGTCAATTTTGTACCCATCATTGACTGTTCTCACACATGGCTTCACTTGCCCCCTCTTTATCCCTTTTATGCACAGTTCTCTTAACATGTGAGTATATTTGCATAAAGGTAAATATAGGTTGTCTATTGATACTTGTCAGTAAACTTGTTGGGCAGTTGCCCGCACAACCAAAGCTTAGCAGTATCAAATGATGAAAGCATCATAACTATCCTTGATTTAAACATGCTTTTTCTTTTTGTTTTGGCACCAGGGATCAAACTCACGACCTTGCACTTTTCAGGCAGGTGCTTGTGCCACTGAGCTAAATTCCTGGCCTATCCTTGGTTTAAATCCTACTAAAGTTACCCTTGGGAAAGAACCTCTTATAAGAAGTGTAATGTCAGCATTGTTAAATGTTACAGTTCAGTAAGGGTTTTGCTGTAGCAAACTGGTCTATGCTTGTCAATGTCCCTGCCCAGGCATCACCCATGGGAAGCCAGCTCCCTCCAGTTTAGGCAGACAGGGGACTCTTGCCTTTAGCAGGCAATGGAGTCCTGAGCATCTCGGTCACCTGCTTTTATTCACTTAGATTCAGGTACAAGACATTAAAGTAACACAAGATTCACCAGCCTTCCGTTATCCATTAGTACATGCCCAGGCAAGCAACCTCATCACAGCTGTATTGACTTTTCCCTAGAACCTGCCACATGTCATTGTCAAAGGAACACAGCCTGCTGCCTTTCCCCTTTGTGCTCACAGAAGAGGTAGATTAGGCCTTAGTTGTCCTGAACTGGTCTCCCACATCTTACCATGACTCCTCCTTTGAAAATCTATCTTACTTTTATGGACCTGATTTCTAGTACATTCTATAGCATCGACTGAGACTTTCCCTTGGAACGTGAGGACTTACTTCTCTGATGCAGGTTAGTGAAATAAATGGTACAAAGTGGGGCAGAGGCTATGTGAAGGGATACGGAATTTAAAGGCCTGTGATTGAATCCTCATGCTGATGCTTCCTAGTTATGTGACTTTGGGACTTTGAGGATCGGTTTCTTCATCTGCACAATGGGCGCCACTTGCCCCAATTTAATTTATAGGACTGTTGTGAGGATAAGGTGAACTAGCTTACAGTGACTGTACTTTGTATACTGTTAAGCCCAGTGTAGGGTTTGATGCTTCCATTCTCCAAGATAAGTAAGGAAAACATTATGTATAATAGCACAATACTGATCATCTTTATGTCTTTTTTGTCCATCCAGTCTTCATGCAATGACAATGGAAGAAATGGGAGTAGCGTTATTAGCCCAGAGAGTGCAGGTGGACCAGAAAACAATGTAAACCAGGTTATTGCTGGACTCAATCCAGATAGCCCTCAGTTCTTTCATGAGGAATATGCACTGTGCCAAGGTCCTTACTCACGCATCAACCAGATTTTGAAGGAGGCTCCCTTCCACAGCCTCCAGCAACGCAGACACCCTCCAACATGATGTAGTAGGAGCTCCTCATTCCAACCTAAGCCTTGTTTATAAAAGCAATTGCATATGCACAGGCACACATAAGTCTGTCGGCTCTACACTCTATATTGTAGTCAATAGATTGATGGGCAATTATTGATTTGGAATTTCACTGCACTGCTATAATTTCAAAGGGGCTTCCATGAAATTTTTATAGGATTCTTTTCAAGTTGAGCATCCACTTCATGCTATGATAGCGCTATGAGAAATCCTCACTGGTACATTGAACCCACAGTGTGTCCAATTCATATTTATTTCCAATTTGTTGGTTAGAATCGCTACTGCACAACACTTTTATTTAAATATGGTTCTTTGCTCCTATAAGTTGAAAAGACATGTCATTTTGAATTTATAAAAAAATCCAAACAGATGCAAAAAGGAATCTAAACAGGTGCAAAAGGAACCCAAACAGGTGCAAAAAGCAACCCAGACCTTAACTTAGGATTTCAAAGTTTCAAGTGCCACACTTGGTTCCATCTCACACCAAAAATGAACTGCCTTGCTGCAGCTGCTTAGAAGAGAGATGCCCTACTGAAATTGCCCTCTACTTTTCATGGCCAGAATGAGACACAGGGTGAAACTGAAAATCTCTCTTTAGTAATAGTGTTAATTCTTCACCTTTTTAAGGAGACCGTTTCTAACGTGTTTTTATACTCAAGTACCCTCTGTATTCTTTTTTCTTTCATTTTATTTTAAAGACAGTAAAATTAAACACAATAAAACAGAACACAAGAAAGCATTGTAGGAGACATAAATTGCAAATCAAGACAATCAGAGATCTTCACTATCTATCATATTGTCTCTTGTTTTCTTCCAAATAGTTGTCCCTATCTTCACATACAGAGAATTCACACGAAACAACATAGTATAGAACTGATCTGAACAGGATGAGGAAGGCATTTTAGGTCTTCAAGTCCAGACAATAAGGAAGCCAACAATAGCTCTCATAGTGTCTCTCATTCTCTTCAAAATAGCGGTCCATACCTTCATGTATGTTGAACTTAAACAAAACAAAACAAAACAAAACAGGCTAAAATCACTCTGAACAAAGAATAATATTATTGCTGGATTTCACCTCATGACATGACAGAATCAGCGCTGGGTACATTAGTGTCTTTTTCTTCAAAGTAGTTGTTCATTTCATCATGTGTTATATAATCAGTTCTCGTAAACTGTTTATAGGTTCTACACATGCATGAGTCTCTATATGTATTTGAATCCTTTCTGTATTAGAGGGAAAACCAAAACCAAAACATAGCAAGACAAAACAAAACAAATTCCTATAAAAACATGAAACAAAAGTCATGTAAAACCACAGTCATATAAAAAAGGCATATATAAAAATCATATAAAATCAAATCTACAATGGTTATGGTATTGTCTCTTGTTATCTTCCATAGAATTGTCCATATCATCAGGCATAGTATAATTGAATATAGCAGTACATAACAATATTAATAAAAACAAAATATGGTAGACAGTATAACACTTCAAAAGCAGGCAATAATCAAAACAGAGTGAGTATCCTAGTGAATCTTGTCATCTTCAGTGTAGCTGTCTATACTCTCAGGCTTGATATTGTCACTCATAACAGATTTGAGTATAATCTGTCAATACAAAACAGCAATCTAACAAACCAGATTCAGTTGAGATCAGTCATGACAAGACAGTGTAAGTTATACAAGGCTTCAGATTAAGTTAATAGGAAATTAAGGATGATTATCATACTATACCCTACTATTTTCAGGATAGCTGTCTGTGCCCTCAAATGTACTACAAGTAGACAAACTGGAACAGAATATAATCCATCTAAACAGAGCGGTGTGAGTAATGTGGGTTTTAGATCCTGATTCACTATTAACAATATCCTCTGCCTTCTTTTTTAGACTATTCTTCCCCTTTCAATCCCACAGGGTGCTGCACATTTTGGGTCCCACCAAACCCCTCAGTTTTTAAATTGGGGGGCAACCTGCTATTTACCTAATTGGTTCTGAGCCTACTCACTCCTGGACTTGATCCCAAGTTGTATTCTTTTACCTACAAAAACCTGAAAGATTTCCTTCAATGTAGCTGAGTAGTTCTCTACTGCACATAGGTATCCTGTCTTTCCAACAGGTGCTATCTGCAGGTGCTGGATGAGTTGCCCTTATTTCTCTCTGGTTCCGTGTCACATAGAACATTGTTTTCTCATATTTTACTTTTGGCCAATAATCCCATTTTCAGCTTAATTATATTTCCTATAATATAATTATATTTCGTATACAGAGCATATCAGTGGACCCTACTTCCTGATCTACTCCACCTGTGTTTCTTTTTTTTAAAGTGTATCAAGGGCATCTATGTTAGAGATTATAGCCAACCTTCTCTGCCTCATTTCTGCTATGCTATTTTTCTGCCAATGGGTGTCTACTTTTCTCCTTCATTCCACTGTCTGCCCCATTCATTGAGGCCTCTCTGCCGGTCAGAAATTCCCCCAGTTCCTCTTTGTCATTGAAGCATCTTTTTTCTCCATTAATTTTGAGGGACAGTTTTGCAGGGTACATCAATCTGGGCTGGAGGTTATTTTCTTTCAGGGCTTGGAACATTTTGCTCCAAGCTCTTCTTGATTTAATGGTCTGTGTTGAGAAGTCAGCCATGATTTTGATGGGTTTTCCTTTATAGGTGATCTGTTTATTTTCTCTGATGGCTTCTAATATTCTGTTCTTGTACTGAATTTCTGGAATCTTGATTATTACGTGTTTGGGTGTAGCTCTGGTTTGGTTGTAGGTGGCTGGAGTTCTGTATGCCTCATACATCTGCATATCATTTCCTTTTTCTATGATTGGGAAGTTTTCCTTAATTATTTCTGTGAATAGACTTTGTAATTCCTTTGTTTTGACTTCTGCTTCTTCATTCATGGTTTTCATCCTTAGGTTATAGATTGTCTTGTCATCTTCTAGGCTTTGTATAGTTACTGCCTGTTTCCTTGTTATTTTTAGGAGATCTTTCCTTTCATGATCACACATTGCAAACCTGTCTTCAAGTTTTGATAGTCTATCCTTAGTTTCTTTCAAGCAGTTTTACCAGCTTTCAATGGAGTTTTTAATTTCCTAGTAATCTCTTTGAATTTCCTTCATGTATTCTAGGTTTTCTTTACATTGTTCATCGAATGTTTCTCTCCTTTTTGTGTGTTCCTCTATTCTTATGTCTGTATCTTCTTGAGAGGTGATTAGCATTTCATTCATTGATCTACTTATATCTTGCTTTACTTGAATTAATATTTCAGTTTAGAGCTCATCTACGAGGTCCCAAAGATACCTCCTTATGTCTGCTGATGCCATGTTTGATGTTGCATGTTTGCTGCCCTCAGTCTCTTTTGTATTTACCTCTCCTGGATCAATATTGTCAGGGTTGGGGACTGGGGGCATTTTCTTATTTCTTTCTCTTGTCATGCTTTTGGTTTCTTCCATAAAAGTGTATAGTGGCGTTCCCAGCCCCTTTCCTTGTTGATTGTAGTTCCTCTGAAGCATGCTGGCTAGGGGTTTCTCCCTCCTCCAGTTTGCTGTTGGTCACTGAGGTGCAAGCAGGGCTGGCATATACTGGCCCCTCCCCTCCAGGCCAGTGAACCTTTGGGGGCCTTCATTGTGTTAGTATGTGCTGTGTGTAGGGAATTGATTTGGGACCACTTATTGGGTCCTGGTCAGGGGTGTGACCCAAGCCAAGCAGATCCCTCCAATCTGCTCTGGGAGGGGAGCAACCAACTGAAGTCACTGCCATTCCTAGTTAAGGCCCATCCTGCCTGACTCCAACATGTCCTCCAGTTGGTCGCCCCTTTCCAGTGGGAGGGTCCTATTCCCAGCACTCACCCTGGGTTAATGCAGGTTCCTGGCTGGCTCCATTGGGCTCCCCAACCTCTGAGTTCACTGCGGTTGTGGGGCAATTTCATAGTGGCTCTGGGAAAATGGCATGCTGGGCAGCTCTGTGCCTCATGCAGGGTGGCTCAGGCCAGTCCCAGCAGTGTGAGTTTGGGTGCTCAGGCCAATCTCGGAGGCACAAATTCAGGCAGCTCGCCAAGAGTACCTTGAACGCTAATCATAGCTTCTCTAATGGTAGCCTCGGGACCTCAATTTTGACCAGCTCTTCTCCCTTAAGTTTCGTCCTGGGTTGAAAGAATCCATCTCTCTCTGTCTGGACCCCTCCAGGATGTTTTATTCCCACATCTGAGCTTTCTCTCTTAGAGAGGCTCAGTATCCTGCTGCTTACAGGTCCACCATCGTTAGCTCCACCCTCTGTATTGTTTTCTTAAAATTTTATTTAAAGAGAAAAAACAAAACAAAACAGAATAAAGGGCAGCAACAATACAGAATTCCAAGCAAAAAAAGGAAAAGAACAACAACAAAAAATCCTAAGAAATTATTACTTGACAAATTACCTACTGACTTCATGGAAATAGTTGTTCAGATTACAAAGTTAAAACATGTAAAGTAGACATTCAAACAGTGAGACTGTTAACAGTTCTGCTCCATGATCTGATGAAAACAGCAATATGGTCATCCATCTTACCCACTCAAATATATATGCAATTATATCAAAAGGGTAAAATTAAACACAACAAAACAGAACAAAGCAGATCACAAGAAAGCAATGTAAGAGACAGAAATTTCAAAACTAGACAATCGGAGATATTCACTCTCTATCATATTGACTCTTGTTTTCTTCCAAATAGTTGTCCATATTGTCACATACAGGGAATTCACATGAAACAACCTAGTATGGAATTGATCTGAGCAGGATTAGGAGGGCATCTCAGGTCTTCAAGACCAGACTTTAGGGAAGCCAAGAGTGGCTGTCATAGTATCTCTCATTCTCCTCAAAACAGCTGTCCATACCTTCATATGTGTTGAACTTAAACAAGACAAAGCAAGCTAAAATCACTTTGAACAAAAAGTGATAGTGTTGCTGGACTTCACATCATGACATTACGGAATCAGCACTGGGTATTGTAGTGTCTCTTTTTCTTCAAAGTAGTTGTTCATCTCAACAAGTGTTATATAGTTGGTTCTTATAAACTGTTTATAAGCTCTACACATGCATGAGTCTCTAAATGTGTATCTATCCTTTCTGCATTAGAGGTAAAAACAAAACAAAGCTAGATAAAACAAAACAATTCCTAGAAAAGCACGAGGCAAAAAAGTCCCATAAAACCGCAATACTAGGTGATCTACAACGGTTACTATGATGTCTCAGCAGTATATAACAACATCAATAAAAACGAAGCATTGGAGACATTATAAGACTTCAAAAGCATGTAATAATCAAACCAGAGTGGGAATCTTACTGAAACTTGGCATTTTCAGTGCAGTTGCCTATACTCTTATACTTGATGCTATCAATCATAACAGATTTAAATAAAATCAGTCAATACAGTGTAGCAATCTAACAAACCAGATATAAACAAGATCAGTCATAATAAGACAGTATAAGTTATAAAGGGCTTCAGATTAAGTTGATAGGAAACTAGGGTTGATTACCATAATAAGTCCTCTTATTTTGGGGATAGCTGACCATGTCCTCAAGTCTAGTGTAAGTACACAAACTGGAACGGCACATAATTCATCCAAGCAGAGTGGTGAGAATAATGTAACTTTTATATTTTGTTACCCAATTAACAATATCCTCTGCCTCCCTTTTTTAGACAATTCCTCCCCTTTCACTCTCCTAGGGTGCACTGATGTTTTGGGTTCCACTGCCTCCTTATATAGAGCATCTCAATGGACCCTATCTCCTGATCTACTTTGCCTGTGTTTCTCTCTGTTAATATTTCAAGGCCATCTATACTAGAATTTACAGCAAATCTTCTCTGCCTTATCTCTGCTATTCTGTTTTTCTGCCATTGGTTGTCTATATTTCTGTTCCACTCCACTATCTGTCCTGTTCACTGAGGCCTCTGTGCCACTGTTCCTGAAATGCTTGTATTCTTGTTTTCTCTCCCTAGAATGTCCTTCAGTATTTTTTGTAGGGTTGGACTGGTGGTCACAAATTTTCCTAGATCCTCTTTGTCATGGAAGCATCTTGTTTCTCCATTAATTTCTAGAGAGAGTTTTGCAGGATACATCAATCTGGGCTGGAGATTGTTCTCCTTCAGCGCTTGAACTACTTTACTCCAAGCTCTTCTTGACCTGATGGTCTGTGTCGAGAAATCTGCCATGATCTTTGATGGGTTTTCCTTTATAGGTGATCTGTTTCATTTCTCTGATGGCTTTTAATATTCTGTTCTTATATTGAATTTCTGGGATCTTGATTATTATGTGTCTGGGTGTAGCTCTGTTTGGGCTGTAGGTGGCTGGAGTTCTGTATGCTTCATACCTCTGCATATCATTTCTTTTTTCTATGATTAGGAAATTTTCCTTAATAATTTCTGTGAATAGCCTTTGTAATTCCTCTGTTTTGATTCCTGCTTCTTCATTCACATACTTTATTCTTAAGTTATAGATCATCTTGTCATCTTCCAGTCTTTGTACCTTTGCTGCCTGCTCCCTTGTTATTTTTAAGAGATCTTCCCTTTCATGATCCCACATTGCAAGCATGTGTTCAATTTTTGATAGTCTATCTTTGGTTTCTTTCAATCAGTTTTGCCAGCTTTCTATGGAGTCTTTAATTTACTGATAATCTCTTTGAATCTGCTTCATGAATTCTAGGTTTATTCTGTATTCTTCATTAAATTTTTCTCTCCTTATGTGTTCCTCCATTCTTCTGTCTGTGTCTTCTTGAGAGGCTCCCAGCCTTTCTTTTATTAATCTACTTATCTCTTGTTTAATTGGAATTAATATTTCAGTTTTGGTCCTGCTTATGAGGTCCTGAAGATATCTCCTTATGTCCACTAATGCTGTGTTTGATGTTGCATTTTTGCTGCCCTCAATCTCTTTTTTATTTGCCTCTCCTGGATCAATGTTCTCAGCGTTGGGTGCTGATGGTTTCTTATTATTTCTCTCTTTCGCCATGTTTTTGGTTCCTTCCATACAAGTGTGCATTGTAATTCCCAGACCCTTTTCTTGTTGGTTAAGGCTCCTCTAGAGGGCAGCAGGCTAGGAGCTTTTGCCCTCTTCCATCAGTTATCAGAGATTAAAGTTCAGGCACAGGCAGTGTGCGCTGGCTCCTCCCCTCCGGGCCAGTCAACCTTTGCAGGCCTTCACTGCATCAGTGTGTGCCGATCTCAAGGAATTAATTTGTAGTGACTCACTGGGTCGCAGCCAGGGGCATGGCCCATTCCAAGCAGATTCCACCAATCCGCTCGACGAGGGGAGCAACCAACTGAAGCCACTTCCTTATGGAGTTAGGGCTCTCTTGCCCAAATCCAACATGTCGTCCATTCAGATCCCCCTTTCCCGTGGATGGTCTTATTCCCATCACTCACCGGGTGTTGATGCCAGTCCACGAGAAGTGCTGGGCTCCCCGAACACTGAATTCAGTGCAGCTGTGGTACAAATTCACGGTGCCTCTGGGTGGGTCGCGTGCAGGGCCAGTCTGGGCGAGCTGCACGCAGGGCTGTTCAGCTCCGTGCTCTGGCAGTTCAAGTCTGTTGCTTTGGTGAGGATCACTTTGTCAGGTGTCCAGCAGGGATTCAGGTGGCTCGAGGAGTGTGCTGTGTTCACTGATCTTAATTTCTCTTATGGTAGACCCAGGACCTCATATTTGAGCTGTTTTTTGCACGTTCGTGGGTTATGAGAATCCATCTCTCTCTGTTTGGTTCTCTCCAGGGTGTTTTATTCTGGCATTTAAGGTGGCTCTCTCAAAGAGGGTCCCTCTCCTGCTGCCTACCGGTCTTCCATCTTTGGAAGTTCTTCTGTATTCTTAATCTGCCAGAATGTATGCCTCAGGATTAGTAGGGAAAAAAACTACATAACCCAGTTAGAAAGAGAAGTGCATGATGATATTATGGCCTAAACACAAACTTAGTATGTTGGTGGGACTGTCTTCTCATTTATAATTCCTTCTACTATGTCTTCAGTTCATGTTGATAAAGTGGTATCAGTTCACATGGTTCAGTTCACGTGAACTGATGTCTAACAAAAAAGAATTGTGAAAATGAGGAGAAAAACTGTATACTTTGTGCTACATAGGCCCTTGAACAGGAATTGGGAGGGCCAACTTCCATCATTAAGATTCCAGGAATTTTCTCAGTGTGGTGGTGCATGCCTGTAATCCCAGCACTTGGAAGGCTGAGACATGAAGATTGCAGTGGGTTCAAGGCCAGCCTGGGTTACATAGCAGACTGAAGGCCAGCCTGGGCTATATGGTGACACTCTGTCTCTAAACAAACAAACAAACAGACAGACACACAGAGATTTCAGGCATTAGAGTGGTGTACAAAAATTGAGCTGACATACCGTTAGAAGAAACAAGTAGCACTATTTTCTTAGAGATGACTATGTCCTGGAGCTTAAATTGTGTTTAAAAAATTGGAATAGTAATTTCATAGCTGTCTCTGATTCCTCAATGGTGACCTTATTACGGGTATGACATTTTTTTTTTTTTGGTCAGTTACCTATAGTGGAACTTCAGTGCTGCAGTGTTTTGTGGCTTGAATCTAGATGCCTCCCTTACTCAAAGCCTCACGTGGTCATTCTTAGGTCCTTTTAGAGGGTGTGTGATGCTGTGACCATGAATGTGCTGCTGGTGTAATGTTAGAATTAAGGCTGCCCCATCATGGCTGCGAGTGCTGCCTGCCCTAAGGGTGGATCACCTGTACAGACTATAAGCCACAGGAGGAGGGTTGCTATTTGTTGCTTGTTGCTTTGCTTGTCACTTTTCTCTTGCTACCTCCTGCCTGACATGAACTGTTTCTCCTCTGTAATGCCACCATGTATCACTACGGTGCCTTTGAGGCAGCTGATTATGGACAGAAACCACTATAAACTGTGAGCTACAGTAAGCCTTGCCTCCTTTAACTTTAGGTGCCCAGTATTTTTGTGTCAGCAATGAGAAAAGTAACTAAGATGCTGGGGAACATTTACAATATTACTGATCTCGAAGTCAGGAGCAGGAATGACTCCATTCTTTTGTAATTAGATATGTTTTGCAGAACATTTTTTCCCCTGTGGCCTATGTTTCCAAAATTGGAAAGCCATAAGATTGAAAAGAAGATGTTTGGAGACCAGCATTGTGGCCTGACTCTTTGGGACCCGGACCTCCTGGAAGTACAGAGTGGCCCGGGCAGTTTGGATTGAAAGTCTGCGCAGACCAGCATCTCGGCGCGTGACTGTTTGGGACTGTTAGGCCCACCCTTCATCCGCAGGGAACTTCGCAGAGACTGGCATCTGGGCCAGGTCTGTTTGGGCCCATAGCCCCGCACTTCACCTGCAGGAAATCTCCCAGAGACCAGCATCATGGCCTGACTCTTTGGGGCCGGGAACCTCTTGAACCTACAGAGAGGACTGGGGTGTTTGGATTGGGAATATTGTGGAGACTGGCATCTTGGCTAGGTCTGTTTGGGAATGGGAACTTTGCAAAAACCAGCATTTTGGCCTAACTCTTTGGGACCTGTAGGCCCTCCCTTCACTCGCAGGGAACATCCTGGAGACCTGCCTGGGACAAAGCAGGGTGGCCTGTCCTACCTGAGATTCCACAGGCTCCGGGTTGACCACACCCAGCATTCACCTTACAAATTAGGGAGCCAGGAGGCCACAGAGGGGAGTTAGGACACTATGAGGAAGCCAAGAGCCTGTGGGGGAGCCACAACCCCTCCAAGAACTGAGGGTGCAAGAGGTAATTCGCCACACATGCAGAGAAAGCTTGGGAACACAGCTCAAAGCAAGGAAATGTAGAAAAATGACAAAGGGAAAAACCAAAATGCAGGCTCAAAGCCCTAGCCCTCCCCAAGAAAGCTTAGAAGCCATGTACATAGAAGAAAAAAGAAGCCATACACCTGAAATGTCTGAAATCATATCAAATGAAATAAATATGGAAATAGGGAAAGCTATGGAGAAATTCAAATCAGAAATGCTTGCCCAGGTAAAAGAAGAACTGATAGAAATAGTGAAAGAAATAGTGAACACATGTAGTGAAAACACAGCTAAAAAATTAGAGGAACAAAGCAAACAGATACAATCCCTGAATGAACAATATAAGAAACAAACAGAATGCATAAAGAAGATTCAAAGAGATATATAGGAAATAAAAAATTCTATTGAAAGCTTTAAAAACTGCCTCAATGAAAGTGAAGATAGAATTTCAGATCTCGAAGATAAGACTACAGCCAGTGAGCAGGAAAGACAAGATCTTTTAAAAATAACAAAGAATCGGGAAATAACATTTCAACACCTGCAAGATGATGCAAAGAAAAATAACATAAGATTAATAGGGAGAAATGAAATAGAAGGGGACAGCCCAAATGGTATCAAGAAGATATTTACAGAAGTAATAGCTGAAAACTTCCCAAACATGAGAAGAGAAACTGACATCTGGATAAGTGAAGCATATAGAACTCCAAACAGACATAACCAAAAAAAACTACACCCAGACACATAATAATCATCATCCCAGAAATCCAACATAAGAATAGAATACTAACAACTGTTAGAGAAAAAAGAGAGATCACCTATAAAGGAAAACCTATCAGAATCATGGCAGACTTCTCAACACAAACAATGAAATCAAGAAGAGCATGGAGTGAAGTCTTTCAGATCCTAAAGGAAAACCACTTCCAACCCAGACTGACATACCCTGCAAAACTGTCCTTCAAAATGGATGGAGAAATAAGAAACTTCCATGACAAAGAACAGCTGAAGAACTTCATGAACACCAAACCAACCCTACAAAGAATACTGAAAGACATTCTAGATACACACGGGAGAAAACCACCAAGCAAGGCAGACAATTAAACAGAATGGAAAGCTAAAGACACAACAAAAGAAAGATAACATGTCAACAATAAACCAATATATAACAGTTACAACCATTAATGAAAATGGCCTCAACTCACCAATCAAAAGAAACAGACTGGCAGAATGAATCAAGAAACAATATCCAACCATATGCTGTCTACAAGAAATCCATCTAACACAAAAGGACACTCATAGACTGAAAGTCAAGGGATGGAAAACAATACTTCATGCAACAGGAAACCAAAAAAAGCAGGAGTAGCAATCCTGTTTGCAGACAATGTGAATTTCAAACCAAGAATGATCCAAAGAGATAAAGAAGGTCACTACATACTAGTTAGGGGAAAACTTCAAGAGGAAGAGATAACAA